>ML839323.1:0-25124 GCA_009831015.1 Picea engelmannii | reverse complement strand
CGTCACATCTCTTCTCAGAGATAAGCTGCCACCATTCTAGCGAGTCTTTCACTCTGTATTTTTACAGTCTCTGTACATTTATTTCATTAATAGAAATCGTGTATTAATGTATATCTGTGTTTATGGTTTCATCTCTAGTACATTTATGCTATATTATTTAATATCTGAGATATCTATGTGCATTTATTTATTGTATCTCCACTCTCATTTCCTGTCGAAAATAATCCGGATTAGTGGTATCATAGCAGGCTTCTCTTGATCGTTTTTCAGTGCATGTCCCCGGCGAGGTCTGAGTATACAAAGTTGGGTCTCGAGCTTGTCTCTATTGAGGAAAATCGCTCTTCCACACCCAAGAAACCCTCAATGGCGGAATAAAATAAAAACGATGGAGTAGACGATCCTATCACTATGTTGCTTGAGCAAGCTCTCACGCGACAGAGGGATGAAATGATGTAGATTTTTTCCCACATCTTTCAATGCCTGTCGATAGCAACAGGCGCATATTCATCAAGCGGCCACTTTGGAAGTACCTCATCTTTCAAGGTACAAGTTAATTTTGATATTCCTATATTTGAAGGATAGATAGATGCAGAAGCCCTAGATAAATGGTTAAATCTGCTAGAAATTTATTTCTCTGTTCACAATTTTTCCGATAGAGAAAATATCACCTTCGCACTCCTTAAAGCTCTCCCTCATGTCAAAAATTAGTGGGAAACTTACTGGGAGAAAATTTCCACAAAGGAGTCTGGAATATATGGGGTCGAGCCCACTTGGGATTTTTTTGTGGATGCGGTAAAGGAACAGTATTACCCTCTTGGAAACTATGAGAACCAGTACATGAGATGCATCATACTATGGTAAGAGAGAGGCCAAGAACTTCCAGATTTCACCAATACCTTCCATACTTTGCGCACCAAGCTAGGTATCAAAGACTCCGAATGACATTTGGTTCTGAAATACCGCAGGTCTCTACACAGATACATCCAAAATGAAATGGATTTTCTAGACATCTCATCACTCGGTGATGCTTATCGATAGGCTGTTAAAATTGAGCATAAATTTAAGAACCAGAACAAATGAGAGTTCAGGTCTGCAAATTCGCAACAACCAAAGTATGACAAAGATGGCCCTAACAAACAGTCTCCTGAAAACCATTCCAAGCCACAGGAAAAGAAGGGTCACGCGAAGACAAAGAAGGACACCGGAAAATGGTGTGATTTCCACAAAAGCCCCTAGCACAACACCGATGAATGTCTCTCAAAACAGTCATTGGTGGCCAAGATCAAAGACAAGGATCCAAACCCTGATTCAGAATCTGATTCTAAAAATATTGGAAAAGGACAGATAATTGACGCAAACACCACTGCTATTGTCGCGATCGCATCAATTCAACCAGAAGAACTAACAGATCTTGAAGAGGGAGAGCACCTTTTTCATTCACAGAAGTGGGTAAAGGGGACCCCGTTGCATTTTATTTTTTATTGCGGAAGCTAGAAGAATATTATCTCAGCATAGGTCGTCAAATAGTTGGGATTGTAGAAAACACCACACCTACATCCATACAACGTCGGGTGGCTTCGCTAGGGATGAGATCTCTATGTCATCCAACAGTGTCGATTATCATACAGCATCCAACCCTTCAAGGATGAGGTATTATGTGATGTTTCCCCACGGATGTCTGTGATGTCCTCTTGGGCCAACCATATATGTGGAGACGCCATGCTATTTATGAGTCTCGACCCCGTAGTGTCATTGTTACTTTGGGGGGTCATATCTACAGAATACCAAAGGTAGCTCCAACTATTGTTCCACCTAAATAGTACCACAAGGTAGTATCTCAGACTGCAAAATTCATCTTCTTCACAATCTGTTCAAAAGGGGAATAAAAGGACACTGAAACCACTACAGCCTCACCCCAAGAACCTTCTATCCAACAGAAGCAAGTCGAAAAGGGTCTAGCAAAGTGCAAAGATTACTTCTGCACATAGGCATCTCATGTAGCCAGACTGGCTAAAAAGTTCCAACCCTTCCAGCCACATGTTCGTGAAAAATTTCAACAAGTTAAGCAACACAAATTCTCCAACAAGCCAAGAAACTCATCAAGATGCAGATTTGTTGGTACAGGGGTAGACCTAGGGTTCAACGCTACAAGAGCGCACCAACAAAACCCTAACTACCGGCCCTTTCCGTAACACCTGCGAAGTAGATGAAGTCTCACCCGAGGTAGGGTCAAGGGTGGTTTCCAGACTCAGGTGTCTGTAACCTTACTTGGGACACATATCTGTGATTATATCGCTTATAGAGCACTTAGCATCGATCATTCATCAATAGTCAATTTTCATTATACTTCACAGATAGCATAGAGCATTGTAGCATTCACTTAGATCTAAGGTATCTTAGTACTTATCAATAGTAAAAAAAATTAGATCTAGTAGTTCAGCACTAAGCATCTTCCTACATATCATATCTACTATCCATACACATATAATAAGCACAAAGCATAAATATATCCATCTAAATACATTAAAACACTTCAGTAAAAGTAGAGATAAGCACAACAAGTCAAGGCACAAAGAATAACACACAGATTTATGTGGTTCATCCCCACCCTGGGGCTACATCCACCAACTCTTCTTATTATTATCGTCAGCCAATCGGTTACAAGCACAAATCCATATAAACCCTTACTTCGCACAGGACAGAAGATCTGCGCAACCCACTAGATCCTTCTTCCTTGCCTTTCAGCACAAATCCTTCTATATCTTCACACAGGGACTTGCACTAAGCTCTACAATTCTATACAGAATGCACAAATCTCTCGATCACACAGATCCCTTCTTGGCACTTAGCCTATATCACATAGATACAATACAGTCCCCCCCCCCGCCTACTAGATGCCTAGATGTTTATTCATACATTACAAAAGTGGGCCTAAACATGGGTAAACCCATAGGCTGATATCCCTTTCCCATTACATTGTCGTAAAACCCTAAAAGGGACCCGAAAGTGGGTCGAGATCCCTTGATCTTTGCTTCATCTGGTGCTCCATTTTCGACAAACTGTTGAAGTCCCAAAAATGGTCAAATATGACCAAGTGTTCCCAAAACTTGATCAAGGGCCAACAGGCGCCCAACACTCACCTGTGACGCATCCCGAGTCACTCTGGTATGAGCAATTACGCCTCGAATTCCTCGAGCTTGGATTGAGATGCTTCAACCTACTGCAGTGCTACTACCTCTTACTCAGTGAATTCCTGGACAAGTGCATCATTGACTGGTCCTTCTAGGCATTGTTCTGTTGCACTCACGACTTGTTCAAGTTCTACGCCTTGGCTTTCAACTTCAGTGAACAGTTGGTATGCCTTCTCTTGCACTGATTGAATTCATTGAGAGACTTCCATCACTTTAATCTGAAGCATGTGTACCTATTGCTAGGTCATGCATTTCTCTGGGAACCTCTTCATTATCTTGACTGGTGACAAGGCCTTTAGCTATGCCTATAACGTATCTGCATGCTTCTTCACTTCTTGGAGCTGTGACTCCAATGCTTGTAACTCTAAATTCTCTATGAGGTTTTCATACATCTGAGCGCTCCTAGAGCTCAGCTGCTTGCACTCCAAGGCAAGAGATTTCATTCTTCCAACTGTGCTGCGAGCAGTTTCCTCTCTTAGGTCTTTGATTTCTTGAGGAGTCTCGGGCACAATATGAAGTTCCAGTTCTACGATGCGTTGCTGAAGCTGTTGGATCACTTCTTCAAGCTATGCCACCTTCTATGGAATTCATTCTTCAGCTCTCACTTCTATGACGGTCACAGAGTGAAGTTCTCTATTGACCAGCTCCATTACTTCTAGCTGCTCCACGATCAACTGCTCCTTTCTCTGTTATAGCTCTTCTTTCTCTTTGTTCCACTATGCTTGAAGAACAATTTTTTCTCGTTCGACAAAACTGCACTACTCGACAAGTACTCCATGTACCTGCGTCAAAGACTGGATGGCTTGCACTATTTATTCCTGAGCTTATCGAAGGCAAGATTCAAATTTATCGACTATCTGGTGCAATTGGGTTGGCTCGTCTCCTGGTTCTACTATTCCTATTGTCAGAGGCGCAGTGGAGACTGCCCGGCTAGACTATTCCTATTGTCAGAGGCGCAGTGGAGCTTATCGAAGGCTAGTTCAACCTCAATACGATTATACATATTCTCCTGATTCACCTCCTGCTTATCTAATACCTCATGTGAAGCATTGTTTACAGCTGCAATGATGAAATTAAAATCATCCAATGTGAGGGTAGTCCGCATCTTAGTTACACGGGTTCTAGGTTTCTTCCGGGAGGAATATTTCGGAGGCAAAACCTTCCTTTTCTTCGACGAGTCCTCTTCATCCCTAGGTGGTGGTACTCCACCTTTCTAGTGTTCAATATCTGTTCCTTCTATCTCTTCTCCATCACCCCCTTCGTCTGGTGAAATGGATGTAGTCCTCACAGATGTGTTGTCTATATCTTGAACTTTTGCAGGCTTCTTCGTTTTACTAGGTCCGAGTGTATCCTGCGCAGATTCCAGGTTGTCTACATCAGACAACTCCACAGGGTTGGCTAGAATAAGGAGGTCTACCGACCATTCCTTAGTGATCTCTTCTAATTCTTCCTCTGTCAACTTGTAATATGACTGCAACTGCTACTTGTGCTCATCAGCGTGCATTGTTATATAAATGAAGTGGCGGTCCGCACTGAACTTCATTAAGGGATGAAACCTGTGGAGGGTATTCACAGTCATCCAAGGCTTGGACTGGATGGCTTGTTTCAACTGATTGTATTAATTATGGAAGATGACATTGGACTGCCACTGCTTGTTCATATCGTTAGAGTACCACAAGGTACTAAATTTTGTGGCCAAAGGTTCGAAGGGATCGATGTCGGGGAAGGTTACACCTTCCAGCATTTCCCATGCAATGAATGCAATTAGGATGAGAATCCAGCTAAAGTGGAACTCATTCCCTCGGTCTTACACTTCTCTGCAATCAAGCTCCAGCTGGTTTACAAGGTACTGTGCCCAATTCATCTATAGTCCCTCTAGGCACTTTCCTACGAGGTCAACTACGAATCCAGTCACTTGGGTGGGACATTTCTTGCAAACTATCATTCCTGTGATCAACTGATATGTGAGGTGCACTATGTCATTCTGGATAGAGGTTACCCTATAACCTCGTGTGCCCTTCTCGACATCGCCATAAGTCTCTTTGATTCTCTGCGCTAATGCTCGGTCTGAGGTATTTCTAGGGTAAAAATCCTGTGGGCCAGGGCCCCTTCATGCTCAGCCCTGTGATCCAATTGATCAAGGTCAGATCCACAGTGATGCGATGGTTCAGCCATAAATAGCCTCTGTGGTAACAGGATAACAACAGTTTCAGGCATGCATTTACTTCCTGGTGTCGGCCAAAGTGTGGGATATTCATCACATTAAGTAGTGTGGACTGCGCAAGGTTCTGGGTCCATGGCTGTGGGATAATCTTCGAATTCTTTCCTTTATTCTTGGTCAGATACTTATGCGGGGCGAGCATGTTGTAAGCCTTCCTATCACCAAGGTTGAATTCATTGAACTTCAATGCTGCGAGCTTATCCTAGTCGGCTCGAGCTACGCGTATACCTTTCGGGAGGTACATCATGACCAAAGCATAGTCAAAATATTTGGCCACACTGTCTCGGTTGATGGCGCTACTTAGAGGGGGTAGGTAGGCAGGTAGAATGCTCGAAATCAACTTGGCATTCACAATGTCGTCTATGTGCTTCGTTCTTGGCTCTGTCGTGGTTCTGGAAGTTCCTGCGCCGCAAGCAGTCGATGGAGAAGCTTGGACTCCTCCTGTTGATGATGCTTGCACACCTGCAGACATCCTTCTTTTTGACATGATTTTCTCAGTAATGAGATAAGCGAGTACTTCCTTCGCAGATTCTTCAAGTGCGCTAAGATCTTCGGACATATGCGTTTGGGGTAAATTATCGGGGTCACAATGATCTTAGATACTGCACATGAATGAAAAACAAATGCACGATGATCACTGTATACACTTTCTAGTCTGTGGGCTTCAAATTCTCAGTTGGCAAAAGTGTTCTTCAGGCATGGCACGACGAGATAAATAGGTAATCTTGGCAACGATTTTCTTTGCAATACTCCTTCTGGAATCTTCTGTAACTTTTCAGTCTTATCCTTCTTCTTACTCATCTTTCTATCCTTCTTCCCCTTGAGCTTCATCTCGATGGTTCTTTTGCCATTCTGATTCTTATTTTCCTTGGACATAGTCACTTTGCGTTGTTGAGATTCTTTCCTAGGAATCATGGGCAATACTCTTTCTATATCTGAGACAAATACTTCAATCTTATGTGAGTCCTCTAACGTTCTTGTAGTTTTGACATCTGGGCTTCTAGTGTCAAATAGCTTCGATGTGTTCTCCTACTCTTCAATCAACTGCGCGATCTTTCTGGTCATGAAATCTTTTAACTCTTATCTCTTATGTTCCAAAAAATCATTTTCTTCCTTCTTTCTAGCTTTATCTCTATCAATCCAAGATTTTCCTAGTAACATGGTAAACAGGGCGTTGTCTTCAATGATTTTAATAATCTCAAAATCTTCTTCTGTCAAAGTTCCATTAGCATTCATAGATATTTGAGTGAGCTTTCCACATAGGTTTACCGGTTTCCCTCTAAATAATCCTATTCCTCCTAATGAAGGGATCATAGAAGGCCTTCCTATAGCTTCCCAAGTTCTCTCTGGCATAATGTTCACTGGTGTTTCTTCATCAAGGACAGAGTCAATGTCGAAGTCTCCTATTCTTGCTTCAATGCATTCTTTTTCTTTGAAAATCTCTGATAGTTTAACATATCGGTGGTCATTCAAGGTCTCTTTCATTTGCATCAATACCTTCTTTGTTTCTTGTTGGGGTTCTGCCTCTTCTAGTTCTGCCTTAGGGATTTCTTCATTCAGATTCATTCTTTCAAGCTTAGCAATCATTCTGGGGCAATCCAACACTTCATGGTCCAAAGATTTGCAACATAGGCACCTAGATCTTCCACCAAGGCATTCCTTAACAAGATGTCCTGGTCTTCTGCAACTGTAACAGAGGGTTAACCCTCTCTTTAGTTTAAATGTTCCCCAACTTCTTATGTAATGCACACCAGGATCATGGTAGCTAGCCTACAAACAATTATTTCTAGGATCCTGCATCCATTTTTTATTCCAAACATTCTTTCTATGCATAGGTATAACATATCTATCATTATGCTTATCAGATCTATTCAAATCAAACTTTCTTTCATCTATCAGTGCCCCAGTTTTTAAGCTAGGACAAAATCTATCAAACATACCTAGATCCATTCTCGAGAAACAAAAATTTCCACTTATCTTACTTCTAGAGAGCACAAAGCTTCTAGATCTAAGAAATTTTAACTATTCTTACCTTTATCAGAGCACTGAGCTTATGGATCTTACCTCTTTTCAGCAGATCTGACCTCTTTTCTTCAGAAACTTCCACTTTTACTTTTCTTAGAGAACAAAGCATTCAGATCTTGCTTCTTTTATTCAGATCTATCCTTCTTTCTTTAGCATAGAGCCTTTTAGATCAAGTGGGATATTGTGCACTAGGGTACAGATCCACACACAGAGCTTCCACAGTTTCAGGACGATTCTTTGCACAAAGATTATTCTTCCTCAGTTCCCAGCAATCATAGTTTCAGGTCCCGGCAACAGAACCATTTGTTGGCATAGGGGCAGACCCAGGGTTCAACGCTACAAGAGTGCACCAACAAAACCCTAACTACCGACCCTTTCGGCAACACCTGCGAAGCAGATGAAGTCTCACCCGAGGTAGAGGCAGGGGTGGTTGCAAGACTCAGGTGTCTGCAACCTTAGCTGGGACACAGATCTGTGATTATATTTCTTATATATCACTTAGCATCGATCATTCATCAATAGTCAGTTCTCATTATACTTCGCAAATAGCACAGAGCATCACAACATTCACTTAGACATAAGGTATCTTAGTACTTAGCAACAGTAAAACAGATTAGATCCAATAGTTCGGCACTAAGAATCTTCCTACATATCAGATCTACTATCCATACACATCTAATAAGCACAAATCATAAATATATCCATCTAAATACATTAAATCACTTCAGTAAAATCAGAGATAAGAACAACAAGTCAAGGCACAAAGCATAACACACAAATTTATGTGGTTCACCCCCACCCTGGGGCTATGTCCACCAACTCTTTTTCTTATTATTGTTGGCCAATCGGTTACAAGAAAAAATCCATAGAAACCCTTACTTCGCACAAGACAAAAGATCTGTGCATCCCTCTAGATCCTTCTTCCTTGCCATTCAGCATAAATCCTTCTATATCTTCACACAGGGACTTGCACTAAGCTCTACAAGTCTACACAGAATGCACAAACCTCTCAATAAAACAGATCCATTCTTGTCACTTATCCTATATCACATAGATACAATACAATCCCCCCCGCCTACTAGATGCTTAGATGTTTATTTATACATTACAAAAGTGGGCCTAAACATGGGTAAACCCACATGCTGACATCCCTTTCCAATTACATTGTCCCAAAACCCTAAAAGGGACCCGAAAGTGGACCAAGATCCCTTGATATCTTCTTTGTCTGGCACTCCATCTTCGACAGGCTGTCAAAGTCCCAAAAACGGTCAAATATGACCAAGTGTTCCCAAAACTTGGTCAAGGGCCAACAAGATTCAACCAATGATTTTCCCTCTCCCCCGGGCACTCAACACAATGGAGAACATTGCTTCCTAAGGAGGGAGGATTGATCCAGGTGGATATCAGTGGCCACCCACCTTTTCCAACTGGCTCAAAAACGTTTTCTGGCAATTTTGGTAATTTACTATTTTTAGCAGTTTTTAACTTCCGGGGCCCTTTTGAGGGCCTAAATGAAGTTTTTTTGGGATCAATATTCTCAATGATAGTCAAAGGCATGATTGATCCCCCAAAATGAATCTCCTTGACGATACCTTTCCAATGGGCTATCATGCACCTAAAACAAAGATCGTATGCAAAAGTTACGACCCCAGGAAGTTGATGTACTAATTTACCCAAACGGGGCCCAAATGAATTTTGGCGCTTCATCTCCCAGGGTTAGGTTTTTTTATGTCTAGGGTTTTTGGCAGTCCTTTTTATTGTAAAAAGGCCTTCAGAGCCTCATGGTAATCATCTTCTTGCAAATGCGAGTATCTGTCACATCTCTTCTCAGAGATAAGTTGCCACCATTCTAGCGAGTCTTTCACTCTATATTTTTACCGTCTCTGTACATTTCTTTCATTAATAGAAATCGTGTATTACTGTATATATGTTTTTATGGTTGCATATATGATACATTTATGTTATATTATTTAATATCTGTGATATCTCTGTGCATTTCTTTATTGTATCTGTTCTCTCGTTTCGTGCCGAATATAATCCGGATTAACCAATCAATGTTCCAAGAAGATGATGATGTTGTTGCCCTCTCTCTCTCTCCTGATGATGTTGTATTGTAGAATACCCTTCTTGTTAAGGGTGAGTGCTGAAATATTGTAACTACGAAGAATATTCAAATTATAATTGAGTTATTATCTTATAGATCAATCCCCTTTTGTGGATTGATCATGTCGGGACTTATGTATGACCAAATTCCCTTTTGTGGATTGGTCAAACCATGTTTATATGATGTTAATTGAGAAGTCGGCCCTGCCTAATGAAGAGACACAAGCCTAGCGCTCCTCATCTAGTATAAATAAGAGAGGATGGTTCCTCATTAACTCACTCTCTCAAGTCTCTCATCTAGTGTGCAAGTTTGAAGGAAACTGCAGTTAGGAGAAGGAGAAGAGAGAGGCACATTGGCCAGTCTTGGATATTCTCTAGTGTTTGGTATTTTATCTTGGCATTATATTGGCAATTTATATTAAGGAATTTTTGGCTGGGTTTTCTCCCCCATGAGGGTTTCCCAGGATAAAATGTTGTGTACTTTTTGATTGTGTTTCTCTCAGTGATCTTTCTTATGCTATTATTGTCTAGTAAATTGAAAAGAACTTAATAGCAACTCTAAATTTAACAACAATGCCACCCACAAACACCTAATGGAATTGAAAAGGTTGGCTCGTGATGAGACCCCCTTTCTCTTAGCCATGCAATGGAGAGATATTGCCCTGGTTTGGTGATCAGATGATGACAATGTCATACCACTAGATATCCATGGATGTGATAGGTCGACTCGTGATGAGACCTCCTATGCTTCAACTAACCTTTTAATCATTATTTATTATATTGTGGGTCCCCTTTATTCAATTATAATTTTTTCATTGCTTTCTTGGGTGATCCCTGGGCGAAGCATCTGGAAATTTTATATAAGGCTTTTATCTTTTACCCAACACCAACCCCTCTAGGCCTTTAGCCCCTTCTTCCCATAGAATGAGGGACAACCCCTTCTTGGGTCAATACACCCTAAATCCCAAGAGATATGGAAATGGAGGGGAATAATGATGGAAATGGTAAGCATGGTCAGAAACGATATGATTTCTCATTAAGGGATTTCCCAGTAGAAAACCCATTCCCAAAGAAGACCACTTACTAGGGCACAATGTAAACCATCAAGGTGAAGCAGGGCAAAAGGCATAATGTCCAAGCACATATCATGAAATCTAGAGAAATATAAGATACAACATAATCAAATGGATTAGATATTGAAATGATGCTCACCATAATACTGACCTGTACCTCATGGAGCAAGGCCCACTGTCTTCTGGAAGCCAACTGGTGTGGTGGATGCCATATGTAAACCTGTGACCATCTGTGGTGGTGAGTGGGTTTCCATTTGTGCAAAGGGTACTTCTGGTCATGTAGTCTATCGACATTCTATATCTACAACCTGAGGGCCTCAAGACATCATCTCCTTAGTTATCCACAAAATGGGGATAACATATGGCTCCTACTTGGGGACATGTGCTCGTCGTAGAGTGCATGAGAACCACAACATCTCCTGGTAGACCTGTTCCTACAAATAAACATCAAACTGTCAAGTGCAGGATGGCCTACTCATCCTTGTTCTCATATGATCATAATTAAAACCCACTGAACTAGAAAAAGAAAATTTTGACATTTTTCCATTAAATTCTAAACTAAGCATGAAATCAATATGAAAGTAGAGTAAAATGAGAATGAAATGCATCTAAACTAGTATGAGAAATCAAGATGTAAATGCAAGGAATAAAAAATACCTACCTACTTTCTTGGGGCCTTGGGGCCTTGAAGATCACGTGTTGGATGATGTCATGTGAAGTCACACAACCAATGCAACCATCTGTCCATATCATCAAAGTATCTCCCCCTGTTCTTAATCATATAATACAACAAATATAAGTTAAGCACATAATAATCATGAGTATAAACACACATATAATCGATCATGAAATAAAACTCATGAAGATGGGTGGGAGGGAGGAAATCCTACTAGAAAGAGAAACCATCAACCTGATCATCCCTCCTAAAAATGTAGCCACAAGACTGATTGATCCATATCTGAATGAGGCTACCATATGTAGACGAAGGCTTATCATCATCCACGCATAAAGACTCACTGCTTTTTGAGGACTGAGAGGAAATGAGAGATCGGAAGAATATTGCATGGTCCTTTGGAGAAGAGGGTAAGATGTAAGGAACAGTCTCAGGTGTAGAAAAACACGGCCTCTTCCCCTATGAATATCCATGAAAATCTCCAATGTGAAAATACTTCCTCTTTAAAGAATGAACCTATGACTTCTTTGAAGTGGCCATGTCCTGGTATTCCTCAAAATACGAGCACAATGGTTGGAATTCCTCATAAAACAAATCTTCATCCTCAAAAGGGTATGCACCAAAGGGTCACTGAAGATCACTATGAGTATGCTGTGAAAATTCATCCTTGAAGGGGAGAAACAAATCTATAACCTTATCATCACTAGGTCACAAAACATATGAATTATATATGTATGAGGACCACTCCTCTGATGATGAAAACTCAACCCCCTCTGCTTGAGAGCTACCATCAATTTCATAAATGGGATCTCTATCAATACTGAAGCAACTCACATCCCATCTACGTCTCCAAATGTGTATGAAATCATCAATGTGTATATCGACCATGTCATCTGTATCATCTATATCATCGAGGATAATTGTTTCTTCATCTTCATGTGCAGAAGAAAGACAATTTTGAATGGACTCATCCTCATCAAGAAGGAGCAAAGAAAATGATTCCTCAACATGTTGCACCTCATCAAGATTTTTTTTTCTTTTCATGGGCATTCTCCTCCAATGCATCTTCATCACACAAGGCTTGATTCTTAATGTAGAGTGCTTCATGTTCCCTTTTTAAGAAATTTTTGTTGCATCCAAGGGTTCCTCTAACAACTCTTCACTTCCAAAGTCACAAAATAAGGTGTCATCAAGATCTTCAAAAGGATTATCACTTATCATGTTCTCTTTGTGATGTGCAGGAGGAACAAATTGTTGAATTTTCACTATGCTAGGCTCAAGTGTGAGGTTTATTTCATTTTAGCCATGTACTTGAACCATAAACAAATGAAGCTACACCATTCATAATTGTTGCGGTAACCAAGAGCACAAGAAGAATTACCATGCAAAAGAACAAAAGAAATATCCCGGGAATCCCTTCTCAACAAGGGAAGAAAACCCAACAATCATTTTTTATATTCTCAAGAGAAAGACCTCCCACACCATAGACCTAGCACACAAAATGGTGCTCTCCAAAACCAAGAAGCTAGTGCCCAAGAGAGGTGCACACTTCAGCCCTAGAATATGTACTTGCTGAAATTTCCAAAATCACATGTGTGTTGTGTATTTCCTCAATGGGGAAATCACCTTTATTTATACTAGACTAGACACATCAAAAGTGGTGTCTATTGGCAAAATAGGGTTGACCTCAATAAATCAGAATATAATTAATAATTACAATATTAATTATCTTTTACATTAATTACCTTTCACTTTATGGTGGGGCCGACCTGTACCCTTTACATCATAATTAGGATTACAGGTAAATATTACTCTTAGACAATATATCAAGGGATATCACACACCCACTAGTGCTCATCCACTAGGGGTACATCCACCTTTGCTCAACCACAGGGACGTCCTACTCAATAGATCTGTATCTCACAGGAGAATCATTTGGAGTATCACATCATCTCAACTCTCTACACAGAGGAGAAAAATACACTCATCATAGGGGTACACATAATTTCATATCAAGTGACACCCATCTCATGGGAATCCTCACCCACACAGGGGCACACACATCGACACACCCATCTCATGGAAATTCTGACCCCACACATGGGCACACACATTGATACACTCATCTCATGGGCATCCTCACCCCATACAGAGGCACACAATGTTCCATCTCAGTCTCAGAGAGGAACAACACACCCATCTCATGGACATACCCAACTCATGGGCTCTCTCACAGGTCGACTCACTCAGTATTTGTCCTGGAGGATGTTTCATGAAGCTACAATCATCAACACAAATGCCTCGATGTCTTCATCAAATGGAAGGGTAGATATGAGTTCTTCTTCATAAAATGTCTCATTCGGATTTTCTTCATCAGGATCTTCTTCAAGCATGTTTTCATGAGTATATTCTTTGAGCACTTCTTCATCTATTGTCTCATCATTGATCGAAAAACCTTCTCTGCAGAGAATGTGTTTGAGCTTTGAAAAGCATCTTCCAAAATCTGAGTAGTTGACTGATAATGCCTGAGAAATTCTTCAATGTGTTTTGTAGAAGAAGGGATACTCTTCAGATCACATAAGTGTGTGATCCAATCCTTTTGAATTGATTCCAATGAATATGCAAAAAATTTCATTAACACATCCTCATGTAGCACATCTAGGCTTGAAACATACTTCATATAATTAGCCACATGGGTAACTGCTAGAGTTGGATTACCATCAAATTTGGGGCAATTTTCTCTCCATTCTGTTGGACAATGATTTGGATATCCAAGGACATTCTAAACATCAAGAGAAGGATACACATTATGAAATTCCCATGGTAAGTCTCGTGAGGCCATGATTCCATCACTTAGGGTAGAGCCTCAATGGATTCCCCAAATGAGACTAATTCTCATCAAAGGATGGAAAGGGGGAAAAAGGTGGGTTCTGGGAAGGTGGAGTCTCCATATGAGCTTCAAAATGAGCTCATAAATAAGGTTGGAAAGGGAACATCCTTTGGGTGGAGTCGTCAGGAAAGCTAAGGGAAATACTTTTGGATAGCTTGCCAAAGTGTCGTTAGGGTACAAAGAAGATTCAAAATCTTCCCCGACAATTGTGCCAAAATGTTATGGTGCAAGTTGTAGGTTGGGAAAATCCCAACCCAACCATGTAACAAGTGCTACAACTTGGGAATCCTACACCCAATGTCACCTTGATGTAGGTCCCACACTTCAATGGTGACTAGGTCACTCTAGGGAGGAAATCCTGGTGACCCTAGGGGGATTGAGATGGAGATGAAGATGGATGGAAATGAAGCCCCTATAGGTCAATTCTAAGTGGAGTGAAAGGTGGAAATATATGCCTTGAAAATCAAGTAATTGTTTCCCCATAGGTATAACACTTTTTCGAATGATTGTACTTTCCCGAGACACAAGAAAAGACACTTTTCAATAGGAATATGTTAGTTGGATCAACAAGTTAAGATTTATGTCCCAAATTTTCAGCAAAAGATAAAAATATATATTAGAAGGAAAATGATACTATAATCCACTCAATAAATGCTAAAGATCAAGTGGAAAATGGAAGAGAAAAACTAGTAAATGACTAGCTAAATTCAGGATGAAAACCCAATACTCTTAGAATAACATATAAGGTTGTTGTAAACACTTGTTTGCAAAAAAATATATCATCCTTATGGCTGTAAAATTCAATGTATTACAGAAAGAAAATCAGCCACTGAAATCTCCTCAAACTTTGCCAAAAAGTGCGTTGGACCACGGAGAACAAGTGTACAAACTTTGAGCCAAATCCAATGGTTGATAAGAGAGTTATTCAAGCAAGAAAGTTAGGGTTTCTGTAGCGCTAATGGATGAAGATGAAATTTTATAAAATCAACAATAAGTACCCGCTAGATGGGGATTCCCTAGTGGTTGTGAGGTCCCAAGGCACAAGGAAAACAATCCACTTTGCAAGAAGTAAAAATGACTGAAAATCAAGTTTCCCAAAATAGTGCCTTTACTATTGGGTTAATGGAGTCACAAGGAGCTTAGATAAGCTACCTCATTGGGGGTGTAAGCCCTTTTACTCCCCAAGGCAAGTTTCTCTAAGCTAGGGTTTAAGCTATGAGGGTGTATGCCCTTATACTTCTCTTAGCAAAACCTTAATCAATGAGATGAAGCAAATAAAATTATGAAGGCTATAGTGGGGGTGTATTCCCTTATACTTCCCACCTAGCTCCTAGCATAACAATACTTGACTTGAATAAAATGATAGCAAGAGAGTAAAAACCATACCAAGATCAAGAAAAATTCTAAGACAATTCACCACAAGAGCTAGAAAGCATCATCCAAAGCTAGAGCTAGGCCTTCCTCCATCAACCATTCATAAAATAGCCATAAAACAAGTGCACAAGAGATAAAAGAGCCAAGGGGCCCTAAAATTTCAGACCAAGTCTCTCACGAGAGGGAGAGTTATGATTAAAATGAGATCTTATGATCTCCATTTATACAAAATGTAGCTAACATAGCTTGTCCACAAAATAAGGATTAAAACATAAGATTAGGGGTCAAAAACCCTAATATTTCCCCCTTAACAAAGTAATATTAAACAATTCACTTAAAATTTCACTTTTTTCACAAATAAAACCCAAATTTAGGAGGACGCCACCCCTTTAGGGGACGTTTTTCCACTTTGAGGAGTTCATTGGTGTTGGAGAAGCATGGAAGTGCCTCCAAAGGCCACGTTTCAAGCATCTAAGAACTCATATCATGGTGAAGACTCTTCTCCTCCTCAAACATCCATGTTTCAAAGAATGGCACCTCACCACCATGCCCTAGACCCCCAATATCATGACTTCAGGCTAAAAAATGGAACGTTTTTCCCCTCCTGGGAAAATTGTTTGGAAAGTAGGGGGTAGGATAGCTTGTCAAATTCATGATCAAGGCTGTCCAAGTCTAATATCTCTCATTTGGCATGTGGGCCCATGACATCCAAACTATGGGATTATAGCCCCATGGAAGCCTAAGATAGGATTGTTCTCCCAAAATTGTCCACCACCTAGGTCTTGCAAGGACAAATGAACATGCCCTCCAAGGATCTCAATTCATAACATCATGATAAGTTAATACAATCAATAATTAAGCCGTCTAAGCATGTGCATCAAAGATTACTATATCAAACAATTAACAACTCAAAGACACTATGTGACTTGTCAAGCTTAAGTATGGGAGGGTTGACGAGGTGTCCTATTGGGTAGATCTTGCCATAGGTCAAGGAGAACTTTCAAGTTCTCCCTCTCTAGGCCATGTAAAGTGGATGAGGTGGTAGGGGTCAAGACTCAATGGGCATAGGGCTCATGACATACAAAGGGTCATAGTGTCTCATTCACGGGTGTCTATCTAGAGGGTGTGTGGTACCTTCATTGACAATGCACTTTTTCCAAGCCCATCAATTTCCTTTGATATTTCTTTCTTTATTTTCTTTTAATATAGCATAAGGAGAGATTGAATATCACTAACCTGGCGTGGTGACCAGGTGGTGGCAATGTCACCCACAAACACCTAATGGAAAAGAGAAGGTTGGCTCGTGATAAGACCCATTTTCTCTCAACCATGCAATCGAGAGCTATTTCCCTGGTTTGGTGACCAGATGATGACAATGCCATAACACTAGATATCCATGGATGTGATAGGTTGGCTTGTGATGAGTCCTGCTATCCTTCAACTAACCTTTTAATCATTCTTTATTATATTGTGGGTCTCCTTTATTCAAATATAAGCGTTTCATTGCTTTCTTGGGTGATCCCTGGGAGAAGCATATGGAAAGTTTATATAAGAATTTTATCTTTTACCCAACACCAACCTCTTTGGGCCTTTATCCCCTTCTTCCCATAGAACGAGGGACAACCCCTTCTTGGGTCAACACACCCTAAAATCCCAAGAGATAAGGAAATGGAGGGGAATAATGATGGTCGGGAACAGTACGATGGATCATTAATGGATTTCCCAGTAGCAAACCCATTCCCAAAGAAGACCAATTACTAGGGAACAATGTCAACTACTAAGGTGAAGCAGGGAAAAAGGCATAACATCCAAGCACATATCATGAAATCTAGAGCAATCTAAAATAAAACATAATCAAATGGATTAGATATTGAAATGATGCTCATCATAATACTGACTTGTACCTCATGGAGAAAGGACCATTGCCTTCCAGAAGCCAACTGGTGTGGTGGATGCCATATGTAAACCTGTGACCATCTGTGGTGGTGAGTGGGTTTTCCATCTGTGCAAAGGGTACTGTTGGTCATGTAGTCTCTCGACATTCCATAATTGCAACCCAAGAGCCTCGAGACATCATCTCCTTAGTTATCCACAAAATGGGGATAACAGGGCCAAGTTACTTTATTGGGTGGGTTGAAAGTGGGTGGAGCAGGAAGTTATGGAGATATTATGGAGGAAAGAAGTATGAAGTTATGGTATGGTGACAATGATTAAAGCAGTGGTTATGGTCAACCCCATAAGCCATGGAGGATTTATAAACTTCAGCGGGCTACTACTTCTGAGTTAAGAAGAGGAAAATGTATGGGAATATAGTAGTCATGGTGAATGAGTATTAGGTCTTCTTGAAAGGCCTTTTATAGCAATGGAATTGTTGATATAGCAATGGTACTTGGCTTTAGTAGCACTGGTCTTCATGTGATCAATTTTTCATCTGTCTTGCAATTTTTATGAAATCTTAGAAACTGGAGCATCATGTTAGCAAGCTCCTAGGAACTTGAACTTTGAACATGGATCATGAAAGGACTTAACATAACATGATGTTACACTTTTTTGGTTTGTATGTAACATCCCACTTTCCTGAGCACATGTTATTGACTTATTCTTTGAGGACACTTGCATGAAAGTGATCCAGTTTTAGCATATGGTTGTCTGTTTCGCTTATGGATTCTTATGATGATGTTGATGGATTATGATATGTTATTTGATATCTATGTATTGACAGATGCTATTGACGAGTTTCCCCTAAGTGTGCAGGACACTTGACAGATTGAGGACGCTGATGGCATCAATGGACCTCCTTGGACTCCAGATTGACTCAGGGAGTGGATTGTATTGGTTTGAGTATTTCATTTATGCATATGTGACATATGATCGAGTATATTCTGATGTTGTTTATGGATCATTGACATTGTTTCGTTGATGTATGCAGGCTTACAAGTGCTTGTTAATCTGAATCACATAAGGAGTAAAGGGGCCATGCATAGAAACCAGATATTGAGGGAGGGGTGTGGCAACATCCCTGACACAACCTACTAGTACTCTCATTGTGGCTCGAATTGTAGGTTAAATATTAACTAGTTCGATAAATCCATGATGTCGTGAGGGAAGACTGAGACAGTTGCTCACGAAGATTCTAAGGGCGTGCAATAAGGCAGGGTCCTTATTCCTTAGAATCCCTTAGTCTCTCACAAGGTCGCTTGAATGTAGTATTTACTCCAAGGGTTGGACAACTACCAAAACCAATCAAAGGTGAGTGGCACCCTTGGAGCATGAAGTGCGTCTTGAAGGGCATGTCACGCAATCGAAATTTGAATCAAAGGCAAGTGGCACCCTTGGAGTACAGAGTTCGTCTTGAAGGAAACATCTTGTAATTAAATTTGAGCCAATGAACCTAGGTGGCCTAGAAAACCTTGAGAAATTTTTTACATATTGTAAAATCTTTAAACATTGTCGGGTTTAATTAATTAATTAAGGATTGGAATCATTAATTTTAAACCCCAAATTAAAATATAATCCTATTTGAATTTAAGCCTAAGTCTAAATCTTGGTGACATTACTAAAATTAAATTACAAAATTAGATAAAATAAGAAAAAGGGTAAACCAATTTAAGAGATTAAGAGAAATGAAATAAATCTAAAGAATTAATACAATACATGTGTGCAGAAAATACCAAATTAGAATTTAAAGTAAGACAGGAATAAAGCATAAAAGAATGTGTAAGCATAGAAAGGTATCTAGAGTCTAGTTAACGTTAGTCTAACTAGAGAACAATCATATTTTAACTCAACTCAATTTTAGAAAGGCATCAATCATTAATTGAAAATAAAGGGGATAAAGGAACAACTATGAGTGAATTTAGGAGCACTTTTAGGATGGGTGAGAGAAATTGACTTCTAATTAAAATAAATTATGGATTTACTTATGAAACTAAGAGAATGAGTGACACGTGTATGGGGGGAATAATTCTTACTTATTTTAAAAAAAAATGAATTAAATGTGCAAATGGCAAGGTGTCACTAAGGAAATTCTATAAAACAAATGGGTGAGATGAGTAATGGATCACACTGGTTATGAGTAAGGTTATGTTGCATAAATTATGACTGGTTTTACTTATGAGAGTTGGGATACCCAACTTGAGAGAGAGAGAGTGGTGGCTCTACCTTGCGAGGCGAGCTAGGAGCTAGAGGATTCTGGTTGTGTGTGTGTGGCCCCTTTGAGGATCGGGGGGCTAAGGGTGAAGAAGAGTACCCATAGCATTGGCTGGGAGGTACCAGTGAAGTATCAATGGTTAGAAAGCGGACGGAGGAAGGGAACACCAGTTGCCAAGGATCATCATCAAGCCTATCTTCGCTGGTCACAGTATTTCCATTTTTCGTTTGCATTGTATTAATTTTTTATTGTATAGATGTTTTTGAATTGTTGACAATGGTAATGGCTTTCAGATACTAGAAAGCTTCCTTGATGATTATGTATTGTAGAAAGGAAATTCTAACGAGTCTGAATTTTTAACCCAACTAAATCTTGATTTCTCATTCACTGTTTTCCCTTTTCAATTGGGGGGGTAATCTCTGTGTTTTTTTATAAGAGTTCTCTTGCGCTTGTACATTATAACTCACCCAACACCTCTGCGCCTTTCTTTTTCCTTGAACAATTTGATTTTCATGTGATTTCTCGGCATTTGGGTATCCCAGTCTGGAACCATGCGATTTTCTTTCCTTGAGAAATTCGATTGCTTGTGATTTCCCAACAACTTGTTTCTCTGTGTTTTTATCAAGGAAACCTCCCAGCACTTTAACTCAAAAGAACACTTGTGTTTTACCTTAATTCCTATGTGTTTTTGGCATGGAAGGATGCCCTGTGTGTTTTACCTTATTGATTCTCGTTCTTGGGAGTTATAAACCATGCGTCTTAAACCAATTGCTCATTGATTTCTCTCCCTTAACCTCTGCATTTTTAAAACATTCACCCAGCATGGTAACCATTCTATTCTCTGCGTTTTTTTCAAAATATCTGAGATATTAACCTCTCCCAGCATGGTAACCATTCTATTCTCTGTGTTTTTTTCAAAATATCTGACATATTAACCTCTGCATTTTCTTTAAAATGCACCCAGCATGGTAACCATTATTTTCTCTGCGTTTTTGAGGAGATCACAAACTCTGCGCCTTCAATCCCTTGCCCAACGAATTTACTTCATATCTCTGCGTTTTTTGAGGAGATCACAACTCTACACCTTCAATCCCTTGCCCAACAAATTTACTTCAGATCTCTGCGTTTTTGAGGAGATCATAAACTCTGCGCCTTCAATCCCTTGCTCAACAAATTTACTCCAGATCTCTGCGTTTTTTAGGAGATCATAAACTCTGCGCCTTCAATCCCTTGCTCAACAAATTTACTCCAGATCTCTGCGTTTTTTAGGAGATCACAAAATCTTTGCCTTCAATTCCTTGCCCAACGATTTTCCTCTTTACTCTGCATTTTGATGGGAGAGTACAGACCTAATGTTTTACATTTTCTTGCTCAGCGAATAATTATTACTCTCTGCATTTTCTGAGGGGGAAATTTCTATGGTCTGGTTTACATTTTCTTAATTTTTCCAATTCTTGATAGTAGGACTTTATTATGGAAGAACTTTAATCATGCAACAGATTATTTATACTGAAATTTCAACCTGGATCACAATATCACAATACTTGCCCTGTAAATTATACTCAGATTTTTTAAATAGCTAATAGAACCTTAACTTTTAGTAAAGATTAGGCAGACCTTTAAATATCAAGATTGCTTCTGAAGTCTGGCAAGCACAATATTGTAATAAATCTTGCTTTTGATGGGAAACAAAATACTTGTAGTGAATACTATTCCGAATGGAGTCCATATATTCTCAGTGCACTCTTGCGTTTCACAAGGTGGCAAAATTTGAATAAATAGTAATGCATCAGATTTGCAAAAGTTCTTTACAAGGGAAAACCAATGTCTTTCACAATTTCTTTCTGTTGATAATTGTAGTAAGCAGGCAACTTTGGTCAGAAATTTTCTTGAATACGCTAAAGCTTCTAGTCGGTCAAATATTATGGATCATTTTCATGATACCACAATTTCTTTTCATCGATTTGTTTTAGTAGGTAATTGCCATGATACAACGAGTGCATTGTAAACCTAGTTATTTATCAAAAAAGTAGCTGGTGATATTAATTTGAATGTTGTAACTATTGTAATACAATCCAATTAGATTGTACAAGATTGGTGAGAAAGAAAAGCTTTCTATAGTTAACAGAGCTTATCGATGGTTTTGTTAATAGGAAAAGTTAAAAAAAATGGAAACCTAACTTAAAAGTACTTCGATAAGTTGTGCATAAAAGAGATGAAATCAATAGAAACAAAGAAACTCTTCAGAATTTCAAAGAGAGAATTCATATCAAAATTAAATTGATATTTATTTGCGCCATGGTATAAAAGTTATGTATGGATGGTCATGTGTGTAGTTAATTCTTGCGTCATTAAAAATGTTAATGAATAAATGATTGAGCGAATGAATTCCCTTGTGCCTTGGATTATGTTGATGAATTAGGTGATTAGATTGCTTGCGCTATGGACTAATGATGATGTTGATTAAGGTTGGTTTTCATTGATGTCAACCCTTGAAGAAAGTCTGGGAGCACAAGGGTTTGGTTAAGTTTGTTTGATGTAAAGATGACTCATTATTGTCTTGTCATGGTTGATCAGAAGTACAAATGGATGAACTCCAAAGTAGTCCTCTTATGGTGAAAGCCCTCACGGGAAGACGCTTTGTGGATTGAGTTATCCTAGAAGTATGGTTAGAGAACCCATGCTTAATTGTGGAATAATGAGATGAAGGTCAGTGAATTTGTCAGTGAAAATATCCTATATGGATAGTGTTTATCATGCCATTTCCAGTGGTATGTGGAACGTCACATAACTCCTCACAGTTAGAGAGTTATGGCCATGTGAAGTTGGAAGACCCTCATGAGTCATCTAGAAGCCCCAAAAAGTCAAAGTGTTTGAAAAAGAAATATTTAAATAATAAAGTTAATGGAGAAATCCCTAAAATAAGGAAAGTGGGATGCTACATGAAAGTATAAATAAGAGGCAAGGCTCTCTCATTTAAACACACTTGAACACATTGAATATATTTTGTTGTGTGAGGCTTATTGCAAGTACTCAATTATACATCTGAAGTTGCGAAAGTCTGAGGTAGTAAAAAGGGTTGACGGAGAAACTCTCGGATTTACAGCGAATACTAAAAAACTTTATTTTTGAGGCGTACGTGGGCTGACAATGTATTAGGGTGCGTACAGTACGTGGGCTGACAATGTATTAGGGTGAGTACATATGTGGCCTAGCAGTGTATTATGGTGCGTACAGTACGCGAGATGACAGTGTATTAGGGTGCGTACGTATGCGGGATGGCAGTGTATTAGGGTGTGTACATGGTGGTAAAGCTATGGAAACTTGAGAAGATGAAGATGAAAAGGTTCTAGATTCTAAGATCAAGCTCCCAGGATGGTCTACAGTGCTCAGATACATCAAATCTATCCATTGGTTCAAAAGGTATGTCTTATTTATATGAATAGTTGGATTTTGATGTATGCATGAGAAATGGTTATGGAGATTTGAGAATTCTCCCTAGAGAGACTAGTGGCTGCATGAAATCTTTTGTATAAGTTAGATCTACATAAATACAATGCTGGTATATTTATCATTGATACTTCTTGTTGAGGCACATCTTGTATTTCTTGGCATATGGCTAAGGATTTTTGTGGTATATGGTTGAGAGCTTCTATTGGTTGATGTATTGAGAGGATGAATATCAAAAAGGGTTTGAAGTCTAGATCATGTGAGGGATATTATACTTATTCATGATTACACACACTTATGGCACATGACTAGAGAGAGATATGTATGAGGATGCATGCACAGTGTATAGATTCAATCTGGATACGGTGACAGGTTACATATCTATGTGAAAGAAGTTATAGAGGGTCAGAATTTTTCAAGAGAAAGGAAACCCTAATTTTCAAAAGGCATACACAGGTTGCATAATAGTTTGGTCGCGTACATACGTGAGCTGCATAATAGATAGGTCAAGTACATACGCATTCTGCAACACTACAGGTCACGTACCTGTTGTATTTTTGTTGATACATGTTCAATTTAGGTACAGATTGATTACAGAGCAGTTGTACAAGTTGGATACAGGTCAATGGTACAGATTGATACAGGTGTACAGTGGTATATCTCACAGTGATAGTGTGACAATGGTTTCATCATTCTACCTCTACGTCAGGGAGGTTGGACGAGGCAAGGATAGGTGGTTGTAGCCACCTTCTGGTTCTGGCTGAAGAACTTAGGGGGTTGTAGCCTCCATCTGGTTGTAGCTAGAGAATTGGGGAGTTGGAGCTTCTCTCAGGTTGTATCCTGAGAAACTAGGGGGTTGGAGCCTCCTTCCAGTTGCTGGAAAACATAGGAAGTTGGTGCTTCCAATGAATGTAATTCTTCAAGACATATAAGAAAAATCATTCTGTGGTTTTCTCCCGCCTTGGGTTTCCATGTAAAACACTGGTGTACTGTGTATGTGTATGATTGTTCATGTGTTCATTTGTTCATTTGTATACTGTGTAATCGGTAGTGTTCCCAAGTCATGGTTTGAACCCGCTCTGATACCATATGTAACGACCCCCTTCGTTAGGACTACAAGCGAAGAAAAAGTTCAATTTTATTTTTTTTGTTTTTAGGTAGGAAGGCTATGACAACAACAGTTGAACCACATGACTGACGATGAATGCAATAACACAGTCCAGGCAACAGACAACTATGACTCCACGCACTGGCACAAGAACAACTGGGCGAAACATGAGTAGAGCAACAAGGAGAAACGACTACCCGCCCAACGCAATAGGACCACGCCTACAAGCTAAGGGACAACATCCCCCTCCCGACACATCGACCTTGACGACAAATCACTAGAACCTAGAGGCGTATGAACCAAATGCATGAAGGCATTCAAACCATGTGCCAAAAGAAAACTTATAACGCTCGACAACACTCACACGGAAGGCACCGACGCCGGCCAAGTTATCATTCGTCGCTATCCAATAGGGTGCGCCATGATCCCCTCATCAGGAATCATGTCGTCCCCAGGTGATAGACACGTCAATAACCTTGGCTCAACATAACCCGATGGGACCAAGGACTCAAGAAAATCCAGTGCGCTAGGAGGTGAAACAACTTACAAGAAGACTACGCCCACACCCCAAGAAACCGATCGACCAAACTCCAGATGACATTACTCAAAAGAAAAAAAATTGCGCAACTGTTACGCGACTTCGCCAAAAACCCAAACCATTAATCAAGTCTAAATTAGTCAATAATTACAAATCTAATTTAATCATTAATTACAATCTAGTTGGGCAATTCTAAATTAATCCATAATTACAATCTAACTTAGCAATAAACATTATATAACAACATTAATAATATCATTGTAGAATTCTACAATTGTAACACTTATTAACAAATTAAATTACAACATGTCTTCTAGCTATATTAACC
>ML839322.1:71221-89508 GCA_009831015.1 Picea engelmannii | reverse complement strand
TACATGCCAGTGTTGAGTATATACCTGAAGGGGTTGTGTTGATGTATGATGACCAAGTACCTACACACATGAAAACCAAATACCTGACGTGAACAATATCTGAAGAGAATCGAATATATGAGCATGTATTTGATAATTTCGAATATGCGCATGCGTACCTGATCAGGGTATGAAAAATGGTGTCCCAGGGGCTCAGGATGAAAAGAGGCCCAGGGGCTGTCGTGATGTAGATGACGGGATGCTGATCTCACGGCTAAAGACAGATCAAGAAATGGACGCCCAGAGCTCTCGGAATGGTGAGTGGAAGTTTGGCAAAAAGGCCTATATATAGCTGTAGGGCCCACATTGCCACCTCATTTGTACTTGCTTCTATAGTGACTGGACGAGAAGTATTCAGAGGAGATTTGGAGATTCTGGGAGGATGAGGCATCCGATCGAGGACCAGCGAGCTTCAGGTTAGTGGTCTGATCATCTTGCATAGAATTAGGGTTTCCTTTTTTGGGCAGGGGTTGTACGGAGGGTCGTACATGAGTTTTTATGAGTGTGGACCCCACATGTGCGGGCGATCTGACAGTAGGCACACACATGTGCGTGCCTACCCACCAGATAGACACGCATGGGGGCACTGGTAAGAGGGAAAAGGGTGCGCACTATGTGCGTGCCTGTCGGCTGCACAACTAGGCATGTGTGTGCGGCTGTGTATTGGACAGGCATGCTCTAGAGCGCGCCTGTAAGTTGAGTAGGCGCGCACGTGTGCACGCCTGAAGGATGGACAGGCATGCTTGAGAGCGCTCCTGTGTAGTGAACAGGCGCGCATACGTGTGCGCCTGTGGAGTGAACAGGCGCACACGTGTGCGCGCCTGTGGATTAAACAGTCGCGCCTTGGAGGCAAGGTTGACGGGTGTAAAACTTATCTTTTTGATGTTGTTGATGGTCCATGTGGCTGACTTAGGACTATTTTATGTGGTTGGAGGTGAGCTTTGTGCACAAAATTTCAATGATAACAGTCATGACATTGACCTCCGACCCTAAGTCGAGGACCACATAGTCTATATGATATTCTCCTATTTGAGCATTCATGTGTAATTCTTTATTTGTCGTTCTTCTTTTCCCAATTTGGTGCACTGCCCTATTCAGTAAGGAGTCTATATTTCCTAGGTCATATTGCTTGATTAAATCTTGTAATTCTTGTGCAACGCTTTTATCTTGAATCAACTTAACACAAGTGCACAAAAATTCCATGAGTTTTCTTACCTCTTTTCCTTCTGTTGGCGATGCAGACTGATCAAACGCCCAAGGCATGCCATATTCTTTGATTTTTGGTTGTTTCTTTGATGAAGACCCTTGATCTCCTTTGAACTCTTTTCTTGCCTCCTCAAATATCTGTCTTTCTTTCTTAGCATCGAACGTTGGGGTCTTCTCTGTAGATTTCCTGACTCTGTGGTCGTCTGCAGTATTTCCTTGGGATGCTTTGTCTTCTCCTGTAGCATCACCTCCTCAAGTGATAACAATGAATATAGGGTCTACTCCGCGAGGTTCAACATATATCAGTTGCACTTGTGGGTTTTTTTGAGGTCCTTGTCTTTCCTGAATCTTAGCTAGCAACAAAGGGCAATCCTCGATGATATGCTCGAAGGAATTTCAATAAATACAGGTTGTGCAAGGGTTCTGGAAGTCCCTCGCTAAATGTCTTGGCTGCACACAGTTGTAATAGATTATTTGTCCTCAGCCTCAACCCATACCTCCTCCTCGTACTTGTCCTCTGTATCCACCGTGAGGATTGAAACTTCCTCTTCCTAGAGAATTATATTGTGCATTGTTTCCTTCTTGGTGTACTTCGCCTTAGATCTTGTATATGTCTCTTGATCTTCCGTGCATCAGGTCAAAATCCCCACAATATCTATCATTGTGCCCTACGGACTTACAAAATGTGTAGTATAAGTTTGTGGGTGTCTGAACATACTTCTGCATATAATAGCACTCACCAGGGCGATGTTGGTTTTTGCATACTTCACACCAGGGCAGGTTAACTTGCTTCAAGGAGCTCAGCGCTCCTGAGGCCAAATATTCATGAAACATGGGACAATGTTCTTTATCATGACCTTCGGATCTACATCTTACACACCATATATCTTCTCTTTTGTCCTTCCCCTTTTCCTTCTTCATATCCTCAACCTGCAAAGACAAACTAGTCAGCTGTCTCAAGATCTGGCTCATGGCTAAGCTAGATTCTCCCATAGGTGTTGATTCAAGCTTCATGGCGATCTCCAAAGCTTCTTCCTGTGATGCAATCTTCTGCGAGGTTCCTCCAAATGAGTGACAAGTTCACTAACACGGATATTGATGATGAGTGTTGTTGCGAAGAGGATGAAGACACAACTGTGTGTAGTAATGATGACCCCTTTCAGAACCAGATAGTTGGAAGGGATATAGTGCAACTAAAAAACAACATTATCCCCAAAGGTTTGGTCCCATTGGAAAAGTTGTTTAATGAAAATGATGTAGCTAGAAATCATAGAATCATTGTGAATGATGAAGATATCAAGGATTACAACATCGATACTCAAGAGGATCCTAAAATAATTAGGTTGTCAAAGACACTTAGTCTGGAGATCAAGCAGAGATATTTTAGCCTCATGAAATATTTCCTTGACGTTTTTGCATGGAGTTATGAAGACTTGAAGGTCTATGACACTGGAGTAATTCAACATGTAATTCCTATTAAGGAATATCAAAAACCTTTCAAGAAAAAGCTGAGACAGATCAACCCTCTGTTGCTGCCACTGATTGAAAAGGATGTAAATAAATTATTTGATGCCAAGATTATTGTTTCTTTGATATTTTCAAAGTGGGTGGGCAACCTTGTGCCTGTAAGGAAGAAGAGCGGTGAAATAAGTTTATGTGTAGACTTTCAAAACCTGAATAGAGTGTCCCTCAAAGACAAATACCCGCTTCCTAAGATGGAATACATCCTAAAGAAGGTAGTTGGATCCCAGAAAATGTCAATGTTGGACGATTTTTCTAGTTACAATCAGATCATGGTGCACCCAGACAACTAGGAGAAGACAACCTTTATAACACTGTGGGGTACGTTCATGTATGAAAAGATGCCTTTTGGGATTATGAACACTAGAGAAAATTTTCAAAGGGCCATGGATATAGAATTTTCTGAGGAGAAAGACAATTTTATCTTGTTTTACTTGGATGACATCACGGTGTTTTCTCATTTCAATGAACATCTTGAACATCTGAAAAAGGTCTTCCAGAAATGCAAAAATTTTGGCAACTCGTTGAATCTGAAAAATCAAACTTAGGGATGCAAGAAGAAAAGTTGTTGGGACACATCATCTCAAAGGAAGGAATAAATATAGACCCTAGTAGGGTGGAAGGGATTATGAAGATCAACAATCCTAGGAGCAAGAAATAGGTGCAGTCTTTCCTAGGAAAGGTAAATTTTCTGAGGAGGTTCATCCTGAATTTTGCTGAGATTATAAAACACATCACGAGTATGCTCAGGAAAGGTAATGAGATAAAATGGACCCCTGAAGCCATAAATGCGTTCAAAGACATCAAGGTGGCACTGACCAAATCTCCCATGTTAGCCAACCCATATTTCACAAGGGACTTTATCTTATTTTCCTTTGCCTCAGAACACACCATCATTGGCGTCTTGTTAGCATAATTTCAAAAATCCTATAGCCTATTTCAGTAGGACATTGAGAGACTCCCCATTAAGGTATGATATCATGGAAAAACAAGTGTATGCCTTGGTGAAGGCCCTTAAGGAATTCATGACTTATATATTGCATTCCCACGTCATTGCTTATGTGCCTAGCAATTTTGTCAAGGATATCCTGACTCAACTTGATCTTGAGGGGAGAAGGGGTAAATGGATCATATTCATGTTGGAATATGACCTTGAAATCAAGCCTACAAAGCTAATCAAGGGTCAAGGGCTTGCAAAATTGATGGCACAGTCAAACTTTGATATTTTGGGAATAAATTTCATCTCTGATCTGTTAGAGAATCCACAAGAAGAAGCGGCCCCGCATGTATCTCAGAAATTCATCGATTCACCTTGGTACGGTGACATTATTTACGTATTAATGAATTTGTAAGCCCCTCTGGGGTTAAGCAAAACCAAAGATAGATTTTTTAAGTTAAAAGCGGCTAAGTTTTGCATCCTGGACAATTCTCTGTATTGGAAGGATCCAGGAGGGATGTTGGGCCTTGGTTATGGATTAAGGAAGAAATCAAAGAAAAATGAATAGAAAAGATGCAGTACGAACTGTGCGGAAATCTTGGTAAATAATAATTGTATATTTGTGTGTTGTTCTTTTGGATTCACTTGCATTCCCTCTGGTTGTAGACACATGTGTCCTGCAACCCCCTATTTCTACCACGGGTGAGACTGCATCTGCCCCACAAGTGTTTTCTAAAGGGCCAATAGTTAGGGCTTGTTGGTGCGTTGTTAGAGTTGAACCCCGGGTCTTCCCCTGTGCCAACAAATGGTTCTGTTGTCGGGACTAGGATATTCTTGAGGGAATGTCAAGGTGGTTTCCATCAATGACAAAGATTCAGAAGTGGATAGAAGAACAAGAAAGGGACTTCGCTGAAGCTCAGAACAAGAACCCTAGCCTTAGTATAGAGGATTGGTTGGGAAGGTATATCTTTACTGATATACACGATATTTTCTTTGGAGGAATTCATAAGGAGATATACGAGTGGTTAGCTAGATTAGCAGATACCCAGTTTGAAATCAGATCTAGACCACCCGTGGTTTGGACGTCAACGCTTATCAAGAAGGTCAAGAGAGTTGATAACACTGTGTCAAGAGTAGTATATCACTGGTTTGATAGCACCATTGGAGGGTACATTACTGAGTTTGTTATCGACATAGTAGAGTCATATAGCCAAGCAGAGAGATATTTCTTTAAGGGACCTGGAGGAAAATTTTAACACTTTTTGAAGTTAAAGATCAAGATACTATTGCATGAAAATAACATATTGAAGATGCAGTTATTGGTCGGATTAAAAAACTAATGTTCAAGAACTTAGACAGTGACAACGACATAGAGGTGGGACATTTGTGCAATGGGAGAACCTTCATAGAGGTTCCTCTAGTAAAAATTTTTTAGCAGAGCCACGAACCACTGCCACAGGATGAAGGGTTATACATTGGAGAAGAAGAAGCATTATTGAACGAGGTACATTCAGATTTCACTAGAGCAGATGAGAGGAATACTGAAGAACCTCACCAAGAATAATCAGAGACTTCAGGAACTGCGCCGACTGTCGAAGTATGTACTATTACTCCTTCTGTTTTTTTAGCAACGTCAAGTAACTAGAGTAGCCAGATTCACTAGAGCACTCAGAGCATTGTTACCAATAGTCCAATACATACTCAATCAAGAAACCTAGGAAGATCTATGGCAGGTGAGATGAGGCTACCTATCTTTAGAGGAGATGGATATGAAGATCCTGATCAGCACTGGTTTTTATGCGAAGTTGTATGGGGTATTAAGTAAGTCATTGATGAAGCAATTAAGAGAGATCAGTTTAGTACTACCTTGAGAGACTGTGCACTGAGATGGTATATGAAGTTTGTTAAAGGAGTTGCACAACCTAAACCGCTAAATGATATCAAGACTGCATTGAGTGCATAATTCAAAAAACCCAAGTCAGAGTCGCAGTGCATTACAGAACTGAAAGAAATCAAGCAAAGAGTAATTGAACCTGTTTGGGAGTTTGATCAGAGGTTTAAGACCTTGACAGACCGTTTGAGTTTTCAGATCCCAGACAAGAAAAACAAGGAATGGTTCATTGCTTCCCTCTTACCACACATTAGAGTTCCTCTGATGCAACAGAAGGTTGTTTCGAAGGCTGAGGCGTTGGAGATCGCCATGAAGTTAGAATCAGACCCTATGGGAGAATCCAGCTCAGGTATGAGTCAAATTTGAGTTAGCTAACTAGCTTATCTCTGCAAGTCGAAGATATGAAGAAAGACAATGGAAAATATAAAAGAGAAGACATTTGGTGTATTAGATGAAAATCAGAATTCCATGACAAGGAGCATTGTCCCTTATTTAATGAATACTTGGTCTCTGGAGTTCCAAGCCCTTTGAAGCAGGTCACTCTACCCTGATGTGAGGTATGTAGAAATAGAAATTGTTCTGGTGAATGTTATTACATGCAAAAATATGTCCAGACACCTACCAATCTTTACTGTACATTCTGTAAATCTGTGGGGCATGATGAGAAGGATTGTAGGGCTTATGACCTCTTGCATGAAAGGTCAAGAGACACATATAGAATTCAAGGAGAGATGCAACAGGAGGGAAATACTACGCATTTTAATTCTTCAGGAAGAGGAAAATTCAACCCTCGCAGTGGATTCAGAGGAAAAGGACAAGGAGGAGGCATGGGTTGAGGTCAAGGTCATATCATTTGTTATAATTATGCATAGCCAGGACACTTGGCAAGGGACTGTCAGAACCCTTGTACCACTTGCAGCTACTGCAACTAATTTGAACATGTCATTGAAGATTGTCCCGTTCTGTTAGCCAAACTTCAAGAGAGACGAGGAGGAAACCAAAAAATACAAATAATATAAGTAGAACCTCACGAGGAGGATCCGAGAGTCATTGTTATCACTAGAGGAGGTGTTTTTACAGGAGAAGACAAGGTGACACCAAAAAAGACTACAAAGGGATCAAGGGTTAGAAGAGCTGCAGAGAAGACACAAGTGTTTGATCCAAGGAAAGAAAAGAAGACGTTTGAAGAGGCAAGAAAATAATTCGGAAGAGATCAGGCTTCTTCATCAAAGACACAGCCAGAAGTAGGAGAATGTGGAATACGTTTGGCATTCGATCAGTTAGCTGCACCAGAGAGATGGAAAAGAGGTAAGCAAGCTTGTCAGTTTCTTATATACGCTCATCAATTTGATTAAGGATTAAGATCTACAAAATTGGATGAAACAGTATGAGATAGGCAGGATAGATCCTCTGTTGAATAAACATGTACATCAAGTATCCTGAAAGAGAAGGACAAATAAGGAACTACACCTTAATGCTCAGATTGGAGATTATGGAATAAATTATGTGTTCCTTGACTTATGGTCAGAGGTCAATGTTTTGATGAAGAAAACCTGGGCACTAATGGGAATACCTAAGTTGATTTACTCCCCGATCAGGCTCGGGATGGCTAATCAGCAGGCAGTAAGTCCCTTTGGAAGACTGGAGCATGTCCCTATGGACATCGATGGGGTAAGGACGTTTGCGGACTTCAAGGTGATTGAGATAGTTGATGGTAGTTGTCCTTATCCTGCACTGTTAGGAATTGATTGGGATTTCAACAATTCCATTGTTGTTGACTTAAAGAAAAGAAGAATGACATTTGAAGGTGATGGCCTTAGGGTCATTGCACCCCTGGACTTGATGAAGGTCGCAGATACACAGAACCCATCAGAGAGGAAGATCGTGCATATGAACTAGAGAATATATATAAATTGACAGCAAGACAAAATGATTACATTAATCCTACAGTAGATGGGAATTTAAGTTGGCGAAGTGACAATGCATGCTCATCATATTCAGAAGAAGCACTAGAGAACTAGAAGAACATAATGTATGAAGTATCTGCATGAAGGTGTGCTAGATTGACCAGGGAAGTTCGCTGGATTGGCACAGAAGTAAGTAATCTACCCACATTTGATGGCTTAAATCATTTAGAAACTTTCTTATTGGAATTTGAAGAAATTGTACCAGTACAACAACGACTGTTGGCACTGAATGAAGCCTTGAAAGCAACGCCAACAAGATGGTGGGGTAAACACAAGAAGAAAATCATGGACTGGGTGCAATGTCACACTTTAATGACAATGCGCTTTTCAGACCAAGTCGAAGGGTGTGAAGTTCGATACATAGGTCAAAGTTGTCCGACGGACCATGTGCGAAGTTGTGAGGAGGCCTGGAGAAGCATTCCTCATGAACAGTGGGTGCATAAATTCATTAACACTTTGGCCACAACACCTATCAATTGGTACCTTCAAGCATAACTGCACCTCACCACTTCAAATTGGTATGGTATGAATCAGAATTTTGTAGATACATTCTTATTTGAAATCCAGTACCCCACAATAGATCAGGCTTTACAAGTTGTAAGACATAAAGTCTTTGAGGAGGCATCTAACCTCCCTTTGGAGCAAGAAGAGGATGAATAGACTGCACCTCTTCAGAAATTGCAAGGTTGTTACAATATCAATGTTGATGAAGACGATGATCCTAGGAATGTGAACATCACAGAAACTAAGGGACCGAGAGACATAGAAGGACCAGGAGTCGAACTAATTTTCATTGGACAACCAGTCAAAATCAAGAAAGTTAATATTAGGATAGAGAAAGCACCTAAGCTCGCAAACATTGGAGATTATTGGGATGATGCCACTATTGATAAGATCACATAATTATTGCATGAATATCAGGACTTGTTTCCAACCAAGTTCACAGATATGAAGGGAATTAAAGGGCCCATGGGAGAAATGAATATCCCCTTGAAACCAGATGTGAGGCCAGTCAAGTAGAGACCCTACAGATTGAATCCCAAATATAAGTAGAAAGTCAAGATTGAGTTAGACAGAATGCTAGAAGTAGGAATCATATAACCTATTGAAGAATCAAAATGGATTAGCCCTATGGTAGTCCAAGATAAGAAGACATGAGACATCCGAATATCTGTAGATTTAAGAAATCTGAATGATGCATGTTTACACGATCCATTCCCTACACCGTTTACTGATGAAGTGTTAGATAATGTAGGAGGACATGAAGTTTACTCCTTCACATATGGATTTTTAGGTTATCACCAGATCAAGATTGCTAAGGAAAATCGCCATAAGACCACATTTGCAACAGAATGGGGTTCTTTTCAGTACATAGTGATGCCTTTTGGATTGAAGAATGAACCAACCATCTTTTCTAGGGTGGTGGTCGAAGCATTCAAGGAATTTTTACATAAAATTTTGGAAGCATATTTTGATGATTGGAATGTTTTTAGCTTATTGAAAAATCATATTGAATGTTTAAGACTAATGTTGGATAAGTGCATGCAATGTCAGATTGCCCTGAACCTGAAGAAGTGTATCTTATTTTCACCCTTTGGAATGTTGCTAGGCCATATTGTGTGTAAGAAGGGATTGTTGGTAGATCCTTCCAAGATTGCCATCATTGTTTGATCTACCTCCTCCTACTTTGGTTAGACAGTTGTGAACTGCATTGGGACATACTGGATACTAAAGAAAGTTCATCAAAGGCTATGCATAGATAACAACACGCATGGAAAATCTTTTAAAGAAATATTGTCAGTTCCAATGGTCAGGGGAATGTCAGCAGAGCTTCGACACACTGAAACAGAAAATGGTAACTGCGCCTATTCTGGTTTTCCCAGACTAGAGTAAGGAATTCCATGTGCATGTCGATGCTTCATCTATTGCATTAGGAGTAGTGTTAGCACAACCAGGAGAAGGATATATAGACCACCAGTTAGCCTTTGCTAGAAGGAATATTTCTATAGATGAGATAAATTACACTACCACTGAGCGAGAAGGTTTAGCCACGGTGTACGCGCTACAGAAGATTCGACGCTACTTGTTGGGAGGACATTTTAAGATGTTCACTGGTCACTCTACGTTGAAATACCTAGTCAACAAGCTAGTGTTTGGGGGAAGAATATGCAGATGGCTACTATTATTCCAGGAATATGATTTTGATATTATGGTCAAGCCAGAGAGAATGAACAAGGGACCTCACCACTTGTCTAGGTTAGAACATGGAGAGGAAATTACCTGTTTGGAGGATACACTACCAAATGCACAATTTTTGGCCATCAGAAAGGTTGATGATCACTTCACCGAGATATTCCAGTTCCTATCAATAGGAATGACACCTCGCGAATACACAATCATTCAGAAGAAACAGTTGGTAGTTTGTGTTGCAGATTTTTCACATATAGTTGGACAACTATATAAGATGGGACCTGATGAGATCTTGAGGAGATGTGTTATGGAGGAAAAAATACCATTGATTCTGGTAGAAGCACATGAATGCATCGTAGGAGGACATTATGCAGGAAAAGAAACAACACAAAAGGTTCTTAGAGCTGGCCTCTGGTGGCCCACTTTACAAAAAGATGCTAAGGAATACTACAAAGCCTGTGATGTATGCCAAAGAGTTGGGAAACCTTATAGAAGATATGGGATTCCTTTAGTACCTCAGATAACCTTACAAACATTTGAGAAATGGGAAATTGATTTTGTGGGACCTAACAACCCACTAGGAAAGTGCACAGGAGCTCGATACATCATCACTGCGACAAAGTATTTGACCAGATGGGCAGAAGCAAGAAAAGTTAAGGACTATAGTGAAACTACAACTGTGTGGTTCATATTTGATGATATCATAACCTGATTAGGATGCCCAAATATCCTTATGTGCGATGAAGGTACACATTTTATTAATAAGACCATTGAAGCCCCAACTCAGGAATTTGTAGTCCACCATCAAAAGAGCACTCTATACCATCCACAAGTGAATGGTACAGTCGAATATTTTAACAAAATCTTGGAGAAAGTGCTAACGAATATTTGTAGTGTGAACATGAATGATTGATATTTGAGAGTGCCATCACTTTTGTGGGCTTATAGAACCACCCACAAGAAGTTGATAATGCAAACTCCCTTTAAGTTGGTTTATGGTCTAGAAACAATGGTACCTATGGAATACTTGGTTCCTATCCTAAGAATTGCAGCATTTACAGATATGGATGACACTGGAGTTGTTCCAAACAGGCTTGCGCAGTTGATGGAACTAGAGGAATACAAGTTTATTGCAGGATTTCATCAACAGGTACAGAAGGAACGAGAAAAGGCCTACGATGACAGACACATCGAGAAGAAAGCCTTTAAGCAAGGAGATCTAGTATTGGTATATGACAACAAGTTCATGAAGCACCCAGGGAAGTTTAGGACACATTGGCTTGGGCCATATGAAGTTTCCTACGTCACAGAAGGAGGAGTTGCGCAGTTGAAGACTTTGAACAGAGAATGGAAGGAAGGTTTGGTGAATGGGAGCCGGTTGAAATTGTATTCTCAGTAAAATTATCAAAATAAGGGTCTAGGTACCAGGTGCAATTGAAACTGGGTACCAGACATAGAAAATATAGTCTGCACATAGTGGGGAGGGACTGAGCAGGAAGCACAGGTTATTCCACGCAGTCTGAAGTTGAATTAAAACTGAAGTTCCAATCTTGCAGTGACTCGAGACGAGTCACATGTGAGTGTTGGGGGAATGTTGAGCCTTGGTTATGGATTAAGGAAGAAATCGAAGAAAAAGGAAGATAAAAGACACAGTACGAACTGCGCGGAAAGCACATTGACTGAGAATGGGTCAAAGTGATCAAAGAAGCAGAAAAGAAGGATAAAAGTAAGGGAAAGCAAGTCATTGATCGAGAATATTGAGGAGGACATATTAATAAGGAATATGGAGTGGGGACAACTTAGCAAATGGAAAAATCCACCAATGGATGCTTTGGATCACCTCGCGGAGAAGACGAAAAGATAGGCTAGCGAAGCCCTGAAATTATGGGTCAAGTGGACGTAGGGTTTAGACACCTAGGGTTTTGGATCTAGGGTTTTGACACCTAGAAATTTATCATGTAATGTATAAATAAAGGTCTAGAAAACCAGGGAGGGTTAGCTAGATGTTGATCCATAATATTGTGTATAATAATTGTTGGTTGTGAGTTCGAGTGGGAGAGAGAAGAAACAAAGATAGAGAGTTTGTATTCTAAGATCTTCAGCTGGGTGTGAAGATCCACCCTACAACTGGGTGCGTAGGGAGGGGAGAGAGAAATCTGCATCTAAGTGCGCAGATAGAACTGTATGTTTCCATCTTAATATATCAAGGAACGCAGTTATGTGGGCGTATCCCTAGGGAGAGGGTGAATCACATATATCTTATTTTTATCTGTGGTTGATGTTGTGTTCTTTCATTTCTATTATTACATTGTTGTGTTAGATCTGAGATATACTGTGGGAAGTAGGCTTAAGCTTGGTAAAGAATAACTACATCTCTATGTGTTGTTCTTTTGGATTCAATTGCATTTCCTCTGGTTGTAGACACATGTCTCCTGCAACCCCCTATTGCTACTTCAGGTGAGACTGCATCTACCCCACAGGTGTTGTCGAAAGGGACAATAGTTAAGGCTTATTGGTGCGCTGTTAGAGTTGAACCCTGGGTCTTCCCCTATGCCAACAAGGGATCTTGCTTAATTGTTTGTTGGAGGAAGACACATAATGAGCTATCAAGGAGTTCCACAAAGGAGATTGCAGGGGGAATCATTACTGGAAGACCATCGCGCACAAAATATTGAGGGCGAGATTCTATTGGCCCAACATTTTTGCAGATGTATACAAGGAAGTTTCCAGTTGCCACGAATGTCATATATTCTATGGGAAAAGAAAGCTGCAACCCCTGCCTTTAAATCCTATCTCTATCGAAGCATCGTTTATGCAATGGGGTCTATATTTTATAGGAGAAAATCACCTGCCATCTTCTACTCATTACATATGGATACTAACGGCCACATACTATTTCACCAAATGGATTGAAGTGGTCCCCACAATGCAAGCTACCAACACAGTTATCATTCAGTTTTTAGAGACCAATATCTTGTCTAGATTCAGTTGCCCAATCAAGATCATCACGGACAATGCAATGGTGTTCAAGTCAAAAAATATGGAGAAGTTTTGTAACAATTACAACATAAAACTGGGACATTCTATGGATTATTATTCACATGGTAATGGATTGGCAAAATCATCCAACAAAAGTTTAACCAGGATTATTAAAAAACTCCTGCAGGACAACAACAAGGCTTGGCACAAGAAGCTTATATACACGCTATTGGCTGAAAGAATCACTACTAAAAATTCCATCTCCACATCGCCTTTCCAAATTGTATATGGTACAGAGGAATTTTTCCCCACCTCATTGGGGTTTCCAGTCAAGAGATTGTTGCAAAAGCAAGAACCCAAACCAAACAACGCTCAAAGGAGGATAAACCAATTGGTTCATGCGCAACAAATGAGGGAACAAGTTTTCAACCGATCACAGCTTCACCAAGACAAAATGAAGAAGATTTTCGGCAAGCACACTACCATTCCGACAAGTCTCCGTGAAGTAAATAATTCTCCATTTTCCATGCAAGAGGGTGTTATCATTCATTACTGCACACACGAAACAAATACTATTTGCATCACGACAACATCCCAAGACATAAGGAAGAAGGCGTGAAGTGGTTGAGCCATAAGTTTCAAACCTCGGGACTTGGAATTAGTCAACGAAGATCCAAATGTCAGGGAATCTTTTGAATAGGTTGGATGTATGTGTTATTGTGAAAACATCCAAGGATACAATGTGAAACTGGCTGAAGAGTTCACTCTCATATTTAATGGGTTCCGCACGACCATTCCGGGTGATGGAGGAAACTCTGTCAGGCGCGATGGAGATCCCTCTGCACGGTGAAAGGTGGTCGAAGGGCATGCCTTTAGATGTATTATTCTATGGATACTTTATCAAGCCAAATTGCCTAAACAAGAAAATTGGAGCAAGCGTTCCGAGTCAGTATCTCTAGGATCCTTTCCAGAAACTCCTAAAAGTGATTAGAAGGAATTTCTCTTGTGAAAGAAGGTCTGACAGAATATACCCGCATCACATCAGGTTGTTGATGCATTTAACAAGGAAAAGGCCTTTGAACTTACCTTTCTTATTACATCAAATCCTAGAAAGGATGACAGACATTGTATGGGCCAAAGATGACCAACCGAAGAAGAACTTATTCCATATATAATTGATTAAGTTGGTTGTAGTCGAGGAATTGAGATGGTTGGAAAAATATTGGGATTCGTTCCTAATTTCAGTCGACATCCCCAGGGACTGTAAAGGATACCTCCCTCTACCCATAGGGGAAATAACACCTTGCGGCGCAGGGGCAAGAATGGAAGAGGTTGCAAGAAAAGGAAAGAAAATATGCATCCCAACAGCCAGTAGCTCGGAAAAGAGGGAGGCCTAAGTTGATCAAGAAGCCTGAGGAGACCCAAACTCCCAACATACAACACACCTAATATGTTGCTAAGAAGTTACTCATGCGCATTTTTTGGCTAGAACCTGTTGAAGGTTCAAGTCAGGGAATCAGTGGAAGACAAAGAAGGTCGGGCACTGAAAACATGGAAGTTCAGGAGTCGTTGTAGAAGATGAAGAAAGCGCAGCTCGCTTTTGTCAAATTATACCAGGAAAGTAGAGAATTGAGAAAACAATTAGTAGAAAATACTGTCGAAAAGACAGCTCCACAGAGCCGAGAAGGGAATGCAAATTGTCTCAAAATATAGCTCATAGAATCTCAAGACGTAATCATTTAGCTGCGCGAGGAATAGAGGATGTCAAAGGAAAGAATCGTGGAGCACTTCAGAGAATGTGGACCAGACATGGAAAACATATGCACGACTCTTTCCTGTGCTCGAAAAAAGCTAAAAGGGAATGCGGTCTTGTGGAGAGAAGTGAAGAATCTGAAAATATGAAACTTGTCTCTTAGGAAAATGCTTAGAATATTAGGATTGTAGGTGAGGCTAGAGGCATGATTGACCTGACCCCATTTTTCTCTTTTTGGACATGGCATGGAAATTTTCTCCCTCGTGTCATGTTTCTTACTGAGGAACAAGAAGTCTGACGGACACCTGTGCGGTGCATATTCACCACACAGATGTTGTATACCCACCTATCGAGAAGGACAAGTGTAGGTGAAACACATAACATTTTTGAAGGAGATGTGTGGCCCCTCGACTGTCGTCGCCACCTAGAAATCACAAGCGACAGCCAATAGACACCCACCACACCAACTCACCACGTGCATATCACAACCAGTGATCGTGCGGCAACAACCAGATCCTGTTACACTGGGTGGCAGATTTATGACAATGCACTCGATCTTCGGGTAACCACTCAAAGGAGAAATTATGATGCATCACCTCCTAATGATTGAATCTTACTAATTATTGAACGATCATGATGAATACGTTGGTTATGACATGATTGGGTGTAGTTAGGTTTCCATTTTTAGTAAGTTCTATTCGAAAGGTCATCTAGCGGGGAATCACTAGAACCGAAATTCTAGGAGTAGTAGTTTGAGGCATAGCCAACCCAAGGGGTGAAATTTTTTCTATATAGTATATCCTTTCATTGTAAGCGACGTTGATTGGCATAGTAGTGTAGATTGTAGACTGTTGAATGTAATATTTCAACCTGATTGAAATATAATGTAGAAGTCCTGAGGCTTTGACAAAAATATTCTAATGGTGGTGGTTTGGTGTATTGTGATCCCATATATGTATGTACTTCTTGTTTTCTGTATATTCATGTCTTTCCTTTGTTTAAATTAGAATGTTTAATAAGTCTAGAATTCATCATGTGGTGCTTTAGACTTCGCCATTTAAACTCTGGTTTTTCTTCTAAGTAATTTAGAATTCATCTTTAGTGGTGCTCTGAGTTACTTTATGTTCTCTTTCTTTTGTCACACACAATGACCTTCAAACTGAAAGACCATTTCCTGCTTATCCTTTATCCTCTCAAAGTTTCTCCTACCAAGTCATTAATTTCTCTCTCTTTCAAGGGGTTGACTCCATCGCCCAAGGTTCTGTATTTCCTTGCTAGTGAAACCAAAAGCATTTCACAAATGCAATAAATCTAGCCGACAATTCAAAGTCATTATTTGTAAGAGACTAAGTCTCTAAGAGAGCCCTCTCTAGGTTGGAAAGGCTATTTTCTATTCTTAAAGTTGGTCTGTAGGTTACCTCTGTCATTAGTTTTCTCAGCCAAAGGATTTGCTAGCATGGCTAAAGATCTCTCAGGATTTTCTAGCAAAGGAGTAGCATCACTCCCAGCATATGAATGGTTCTCAAGCTCTTCACAGTAAGTGTCTTTAAGTGAGTTAGGAGGTAGGGGTTCGTAGCCTTCTCGAGGAAACACTTGCATCCTATGTGATCTACAAATACCTTTATCGGCCACATTACCAATTTTTAAGGACAACTAAAGTAAACAAACAACACTTGCTAACAAATCTAGAAAACCAACAAGAAAAACAATGCCTTCTCTCAATGAACGTACTACTTGGTGATGAAATCCAACACCATGTGATCAAATCGAGAAGGGGATAGGATATAAGCAGGTGAATCAGTTATGTTGGTGGCCTACTTAACAAACTTACACCTTGGTGCAAGTTCCCTCACGGTTTTACCCGTGGGTTACCCTCCAAGGAGCCCAAGTGATTTTGACCAATGTTTGTTCCAGGTACAGTGAAGACTTCCCTTCATAGTCACCTCATGTAAGGACCCTAAATATTATGGCCACTAAGGATACCAACTCCCAGTCAGCCTCTAGGTGGGTATAGTCGATAGTTGAATCCAAACATATGGGCAGGATATCAAGTCCAAAATTCTTCAAGATAACTAAGGACAAATGGACCGGTAAACTCCATAGGACCTCGAATGGATTCAGAATTCACGAAGATCCGAGACCAAATGAAAACATTTGATTCTTAAGAAGAACCCCCAATACATGATCATACTACACAATTGGTTAGGCCTCCAAGGGATAAACTATGTTTCTCTTCCGCATGTGACCTTGTGTTTAAACTCTGTGTGAGAGGGGGTCCCAGCTATGCTTATACGAATGTTGGATTTGCGCTCTCTATCACAAGATTATGAGTTTGTCTTGAATTATTTGGAGAGTTATTCTCACAGCCTATTCCAAATCTCTAGTCCTAGTCTCTTGTTGGTGTAAAGATCTAAAAATTAAAAGTTTCTAGTTTGATTTTAATTAGCGTTCATTTTCATGGTTGTTCATTACAGAAAGGTGTATGATAGTGAAACTGATGATGTTTGAGACTCGACTTCCCAAAAAGGTAAAAAGAATGATATGCAAAATTTATTTTCAATGAACTTCTAGCTACGGGAAGGAGAGGAGTTTCTTTTCTTTTTTGTCACTAACAAACACTCGAGAATGAAAAATTTTATACTATTTCGCTCTCAACAAGAATTCAAACAATTTCCAAATTATAAAGAAAACCTTTTCAATATCCAAAACCAATGCATACAAGCATTTCTTTGTTTGATTGTAGATGAAAACTAAAATGTTTGTATAATGCTTCGTCTTTTCTCTAATAATGAAAAAGGTTCACTATAGTGATTTGAAAAAGAAGAAGCAAAAATACACAAACAAAGGCACTCTCAACAATAAATAAGAGACCAAAATAAGATAAACTACCAAACTATTCACTCAAAGGAAAAACACTAAGAAACCAAAATTCACACTTTATAGTCTTCTTGAATTGAGTAAGGGATTAAAGAAAAGGAAAACAATATTGTGATCAATGACCTTCCTTATGAAAACCTCTAATCAATCATATAATCGAGAAGAGAAGCAAAAAGAAACCAAATTTGAGAGAAAACAGTTTATTTTGCAACAAGGAAAGACAACACAAACTCAATAAGGACTAAAAGAATGAAAGGTAGAAAGTTTGAGTCAAACAGAGTACAAGATCTGACAGAATAAGATCTGAGACAGAGAAAAAGATCCAAGGATTGTCCCTAGATAATCCAGGTGTATATCGATGGCCACCCACCTCTTCCAATTGGCTCAAAACAATTTTCTGACAATTTTGGCAATTTACGATTTTTAACATTTTTAACTTTCGGGGCCATTTTGAGGGCCTAAATGAAGGTTTTACAGGATAGAGCTTCTCATTGATAGTTGAAGGCATGATTGAGCCACAAAAATGAATCTCCTCGATGATACCTTTCCAATGGGCTATCATACGCCTGAAACAGAGATTGTATGCAAAAGTTACGACCCCGGGAAGTTGATGTACTAACTTATCAAAACGGGGCCCACATGCCTTTGTTGATTAAGGTTGGTTGTCATTGATGTCAACCCTTGAAGAAATCCCTATAGCACAAAGGTTTGGGTAATGGACCCAATATTGTTTGATGTAAATATGACTCATTATTGTTTTGTCACGGTTGATAAGAAGTAAATGTGGATGAACTCCAAAGTGGTCCCCTTATGGTGAAAGCCCTCACGGGAAGACACTTTGTGGAGTAAGAGAACCCATGCTTAATTGTGGAATAATGAGATGAAGGAAAGTGAACTTGTCAGGGAAAATATCCTATATGGATAGTG
>ML839322.1:32801-46319 GCA_009831015.1 Picea engelmannii | reverse complement strand
TTAAAATAGGCTCTTAGAGCTTGGTATGCTAAAACAGATGATTACCTTCGCAAATTTGGATTCAAGCGAAGTGAATTTGATGATACCTTATATATATATATATATATATATATATATATATATATATATATATATATATATTGTAAGATGATCAAGGCGTTGTATGGATTCAAGATGACAGGTCTGGGATTACTTCACTAGTATCTCAGAGTTGAAGTATTCCAACATCCAAACAACATTTTCATTATTTAATGCAAGTATGCATCTGAACTACTGAAAATATTTGACATGACAAATTGCGAGTCCATTCTCACCCCAACGAAAACTTAAAACTTTCAAAATTTGAAGGGGGGAATTGGTAAATAGTACTAGTTATAGGAAGTTGATTGGCGTCTTGATCTATTTGACAACCACTCATCCATATTTATCATAAGCATTCAGTATTCTCTCAATATTTATGCAGGAACCAAAGGAAAACCATTGAATGCAGCAGAAAGGGTTCCTAGATATATTCAAGGTACGAAAGATTATGGTCTTCTATACAAGAAGAATACAAATTTTGTACTTTTTGGCTATTCGGATGCAGATTTTGTTGTAAATGTTGATGATAAGGCATCAAAATTAGGTTACTTGATGAATATGGGATCAACGACAATTTCTTGGAGTTGCAAGAAGCATACTATAGTGGAAAATTCTTCAATAGAAGCAAAATACATTTCAACATGGGAAGTAGCATGTGAGATAGTCTAGTTATGCAAATTTTTGCAAGATTTCTGAATTTCTCAAACACAAGTTACTCCATTGTTAGTTGATAGTCGGTCAGCCATTAAATTTTCTAAAAATCAATTTTTCCATTCCAAAACAAAGCATGTCAACACAAAGTATCATTACACTAGGACACTCATCGCAAAGAGTGTCATCAAACCTATATATTGTCCTTTAGAAGATCAAATCTGAAATATTTTCACGAAACCACTTGGTAGGATCAAATTTACTAAGTTCGAAGCAGAACTTGGTATTTGTTCCAACGTACTTTTGGATCAAAGCGGGTAATGTTATATATTTTTATCCTAAAGTACTTAGCATTATATTATTTTATTATACTTGGGATTTTCTATAATGAAAATTGTTAGAATAGATAATAAGTCTAGAAAAGAGTCGCTCGTAAGAAGCAACAAAATAGGAAATTGTTAGAATCTTTATTTAATGTACATGGACACTTGCCATACTCACATGATTATGTAATAAGATTTCCACAACAAAAATTAGTTTAGAATTAGTATGATGAGCGTATTTAAGCTCTCATTTTCTCATGTGAGAGTAATGTTGAGATTGTAAGCTCTTGCATTAATCATGTAATTTATTTTCCTTCTTTAATAAATTTTGTGTGTCTGAGGACACTTCTTCCATCACTTGTGCGTACACACAATATTTACCCCAAAATTTGGGTACCAACAGACCCCGAACACTCTTACTTGGATTTTACTCGAGCCAATGGCCTTGCTCATAGTGTGACTGATGCCACATAAGGAATCGTCTTCATGAGTTCCTGAAGGAACTATTGGATGCGACTGTTAGATTCATTGAGGGTGGTGTGGGTTTTTTGAATGAGTTGGACCACTTCATATGTATTAGGTGGTGTGACATGGGGAGCTTGTAGGTCAATGTTCTCCATTTTCTCGATCACGGGGGTGGCTACGAATTGCACAACTTCCAAATGAGTATAGAAAACTTAGGCCTCATCATCCGTGTATTTGGCCAACTCAGAGATAGTTTGTTGCTCCGTCGGAGAAGTAGTGATCTCCTTTGTCTTGATCGTTATGTTTTTCATTATGTCTTGGCACTCACCCGAGGGTAGGGAAGCCAAACTGCTCTCTTTTTGGGTGACATCTACTTTGGTCACGCAAACCCTATCGTCAATAGAGCCAATCTATGATGAGTTCCAAAAGTGGTTCCAAATGGTAAAAATATACTCGACCAACCCTAGAAAATCCTTAAGTAGGGCTTGGCCATTGTGGAGGGATTCCTCAATCACCAGAACCTTTTTCTATATATCCAGATCTATTGGAGTTGTGTGCGAGGTGCGAGGTTCTGCGGTTCTAAAACTTGAGGATGCTCAGTGACTGCTTTAAGCTTCTACGACGCATGAACTTCGAGCTATGCTTGTTTTGGTGGATGGACTAGACAGTATGCTTCTTCGACAACAATGAGTAATTAAGTGTGCATGTCCAAGGAAGACTTATGTTTTTCTTTGGTGTCCTCATGTGAAACGACCTCAACAAGATGAAGTGTTTGAAGATATTGCCTACGCAACCTATACCTCCTATCGCGTGAGCACTTCTTGTTGTAGTTGGGACTTGGTATCAGCATGAGTTGTGACTTCTTGGTCAAATTTCTAGCACAATTGTTCATGCAACCAAGTGAGAGTTTGGTTCCCCCCCCTGAGCTCATTGATGATTGTAGTGACAAAACTGTGCACGTTGGCGATAGGTACTTGTGCAAGATCAAGCTCGACCGAGTCTTGTGTGAATACATTGTACGTGTGTCATAACTTCACTCGCAAATGGAAATATCATAAATCTACAAATTTTTCAATCTATCAAGTTCATCTGTGTGAGTGGAATGTATCTTGTGCTGTCAAAAAGTTTAAGTATGCCAACTATGTACCTTTTTACCTACTATCTACCCTACTCTATTCCTAGATTACGCTAACTCCAGTCTCGATGAATGTTGTTAAGTTGTATGTGACCATTGTGGACCATAATACACTTTCAACCTATTACCATTGGAAATTCCCTTGAGAAGTTGTCCTTGTAATGTGGCTAACTTGGTTGTGTTGGCGTCACTGATGTAAACTAGACGAAAGGAGCCCAACCAACACATGCATAACTTGCCGAGGGGTTTGAAAAAATTTCTATCATATAACAACAACAAATAGCCTGGCTACAAAATTTTATGGTGGATGTTACGTCCCTACCATTATTTTTGTCTCTACTTCCCAACCACTTGGTTGAATCCTGCCACAAGATGATCTTATTCTAGGTCCATAAGTTCATCTAATCTTTGTTGAAGTGACTGCTCATCTAACATCTATGTGGCTATGGCAATACTTAGGCTAGGAACTATAAATTCGAGTGGCATGATGGATTCCTTTATGTGGACCAACCTAAAGGGAGTATGCTTCGCTAGTTTTTTACAGGTTGTTCGATATGCCCACAATTCTACTGGAATACGATGATCCTAATTTTCATGCTGCACATTACAAACTTTAGTTAAGGCATGTTCTAAAATCTTATTAAAATATTCATTTGTACCATTATCTTGTAGATGATAAAGGGTGCTCTTATGGTGATGGATCATGAAATCCTAGGTAAGTTCACGGATGGTCTCATTCAGAAAGTGCATGATGTGATCGCTCATCAACACCTTCAGACACCCAAACCTAGTAATTACATTCCCAAAGATGAATTGCGTAGTCATTTCTATAGTACAATCCTTGACAGACACTGCTTCAACCCATTTGGTCAAATACTCTATGTTTGTAATGATGTAGCGTACACTCGTCTAACGTGCATGGGGACTAATGGGGCCCACAAAGTTAATGTCCCACTTGTCAAACAACTTCAATGTTGTAGTGGGAAACAAAGGTAGTTCATCTCTTCGACAGGTTTTTTGATGCATTGATAGACGTCGCATCGTTTACAATATTCCTTGGCATCTACGAATGGTGAGAGCCACCATAACCCTACGCACATGACCTTACACAGCATGGCCTTATCAATGTTGTGAATTGTAATGTCCTCATACGCTTCATACAATATTATGTTCTTTCATGCTCTAAGATACACTTGCAAAAAATGCCATCAACCCCCAACTTGTATAATTATCTAGCAATTAACTGATAGTCAACATTGTGGGTCACCAATTGGTAGCATTAGGCTTGTGTATACTCAGTGAGGGCATGTCCTAATGTGAGAAATTTAGTGATCTCGACTAGTTGATCAAGAACCTCTTCTACTTTGAAAAGTTGTGCATATGAGAGTTCATTGTTGAGGCTTTGACCCACTTCTATGGACCCGATCCTTGAGAAATGATATGATTTGAAATTATATTTTCCAAGTTTGAAAAACACCTCAAACTTAAATTCTTGGAAGAGAAACAACCACTGAAATATTCTCCCCCCCCCGCCCCACAACACTGTCTTGTTGACCAAATATTTGAGCACCAAATGGTCAATAAAGTATTTGAAAGGGGTTCCAAGCAAATAGCGTTGAAATTTATGCAAGATATACACCATATCTAGGCCCTTGCACTCAATTCTTGGATAGTTCTTCTTAGAATCAGACAACTTACAATTGGAAAGGTAAATTGGATGATCAATATTCCTTTTTCCATGCTACACTAGGACTGCTCCCAATGCAATGGAAGAATCATCGACATGAACATGGAAGATATTGGACTAGTCGAAGAAGAAAAGGACGAGTGCAATGACTAGCTTCTTCTTCAGGGTATCCAATGCTTCCTAGCTTTCCTGCATTCAGAGGTACTTCATGCATTTTTGCAATAGCTTCTCCAATGGTGAAACAATGTTCGCATAAATTTGAATGAACCGTTGGTAATATCCTATATAACCCAAGGTGGCACGTAGTTCCCTGACAGAAGTGGGGGCCACCATATCCAATATGGCAACAAGTTTTGCTTGGTCTACCAACAATCCATCCTTGTAAACGAAACGCCCCATTAACATTCCAAATAGCATACAAAAGATGCATTTTTTTCAAATTTTAGTAAATATGGAGATGGCGTCATCTATCCAACATCAAGCAGAGGGCTTTCATGTGCTATTTTAGCAAGTTGAATATCGTCCAATCATCCAGGTAGAGCTCTAGGAACTTTTGAATCAAGTTTTTAAATGATGCGACCATTATCCTGGAAAATATTGCAAGTGCATTCTTCAGACCAAAGGGCATCACCATATAAGAAAAGGATACCCACTCCATCATAAACATGGTATTGCCTTCATTTTCCTCGATGATATGGACTTGATGGTGTCCCAAAAAACCATCTGTGAAGGAATAGGCCTCCCATCCTCTGAGATTTTCTAGAACCTCATTTGTAAAAGGAGTAGGGAACAAATTATGCACGTAGGCAACATTGAGGTCACACAAGTCAACATAAATTCAAATGTCACCTGTCTTATTTGGTTACACCACCATTGGACTAATTTAATTTGACTCCTCCACGGGAACAATGATCCCAACATCCAGCATCCATTGCGCACTTTTTCCTTATATTTGGGGTTTAAGCAATATGACCTTCTTTTAATTGGTTTAACATCTAGCTTGAGCTGAATTTTAATGGCCCCAAGGGAAGACACGATCTCTTTCATCTCAAAGAATCTCTGAGGTAACAAATCCACATACTCCTTTAGCAGGTCTACCACCTAGGTGACGGTCTCCTTATCCCAATAATCTCCAATAATAGCCATTTTTGGTGCATCTTCGGTGCTAATATAATGCTTCTTTGTCTTAATCGAACGACCATATCTGGCACAACCATCTCTGTCACTTTCCCTTCCACTACATTCTCACCCTCTGTTTCTTTAATCTATATGCCTCTTGGGTCATCTTCATCAATAACATCACTTTCAATTTTCCAACAATGTACAACCTCTTTAAATTGTGTCATCGACTAATGATATGTGTAGACCTTGGGTGTGGCATCCTTCGGTTGACAATGGAAAATGAAGTATTTTATTTGGAGGCAGGCCTCCTATTGTGCAGGATATTTGGCAATGAAGCTGAATGTTGTACATAATTATGCACTTACGCTAGCCCAATCTATTGTCTATCTCTTTAGATCTTCTTGAATGTACCAACTCCTAGGGACCATTTCCATCGTGTGGATGAACCGATGGACCTATTAGGTGTGATGAATATTCTTCATTTCCTAGTTCCATTCACAATAGAAAATGTGTTGTTGGGGATATTCAGTACCCTTATATCGATTGGCCAATTCAAATTCAAAAATGCGTTGGAATTTTACCTTTATGAATTCAACCACCTATGCCCAATCCCCAATGTTTGAGTGATGTGTCATCCACCAATGTGCAAGTGTTCCTTATAATATGACATCCATGGCCTGAACCCTTCGATCTCTTGGGATCATTTTCTCCATCTGTGCTAAGAATGCATCTACTAGTCTTGTTCCATCAAACCTTGGGGAATCACTCAATTCAAAACCAATCCAAAGTATTGCTTTCGTTATCCATGCATATATCGTAGTAGATACTTTGTATACCTTATTTTTCCACCTTTCCACGGAATCCTCTGAATCAATATCATAAGACTTCACTCTTCTCCAACTCATCTCCCCATCCATCGTGGGATTGATATAATATTCTTTGTTCACAGTGATTTGATAGATATTTTCAATAATGGAGCTCTATGCATCCTCATTCATGAGCTCATTCTATCTGTCACCTTCATTTGGATCTAATGGTGTAATCACGGGAAAGGTGTCTGTCTCAAACAACATTTGTCTCTTCTTCAAATTCAACATGACATTGTTGTCGAATGCCCAATCAATACCAATTAGGGAAGGGTATGGATCTCACTCACCCATGATCTCAATCACCTCAAAATATACCTTAGTATTCACCCCTTCGATGTTCACTTTGACCTGCTCTAGTTAGCCTATTAGATAAATTCTATATCGGTTCGTCAGTTGAAGTTGAATGGGGGACCACACCAAGTTTGGTCTACCCATCAGCTCCCAGGATTTCTTTGGCAAGATGTTCACGTCATATCCTAAATCCAACATGACACCATCCATCTCATAGCTTTTGAGTTCAGTCATCAGCTTGAACTCTCCTTCTATGCTCTTTTGTTTACTGACCTAGAATAGATCCCTCTCAAGTAGTGGAGATAATATAGTTACACTCGACCCTTCTTCCTTCATGCATGTAATTAACAAGTGCATCAATTTTCTCGCAACATCAGGATCATTTAACAACATCAAACAACAACACAAGGAGTTACTTAGTTGATCTTTGGATTTCTCTTCAGGACCCATGTTGTGCAATGTTACTTCTTGTGTCATGTGCTTCCACTCTTCGAGCATGTGCTCCTAATTGTCCCTACATTGATCCCGTCATGATTCTTCTTGCATGTGGGATACTTCCAATGACCTCAGTGTCGTGCATTGTATCTCCTCATCCAAACAAGCTTTCTCCAAGGAATTTTGGGTGGTGTGCTAGGATTCTTCAGAGGCTCGAACCTCTTCTAATGATCTCTATATGGCGCATTGTACCTCCTCACATACTTGGGCCTCTTCTGGTGACCTTTTTGTCGCACGTTTTAGCTCTTATTGTGATCTTTCTTCCTCTAGGTCCCTTTGGGAATCACACAAAAAATGTTTCTACTACGCAACATCAAACTCAGGAGGAGCTCGCGTTGATTTTCTAATCATCCCCTTCATTCTTTGTCTCGAGATTTCTCCATGCTTTTAGTCCATGATTTTCTTTTCTCTATATTGAGTTATCACCTACACATCAACCTCCTCATCCTTTTTTTTATTCCCACATGGATTTGCAGTCACCATGTTGTAGTGTGACTTCTTCTCTTCCCACTTTCTGTGACATGCTCAATATTATAGCAGTATCCACAGAGATCATGTGGTTTAGTTTAAAATTTTGATACATGTCCTATCTCACCATAGTTAAAATAATTGGGTGGTTTTCCTCTACCTCGTCCATATCCTCATCCTCGGTCACATCCACATCTACCCTTGGGACCCCCTTGGTATCCTCTCTTAGCACCTCTTCGGTCACCACCTTTCTGCTCTTCCTAAACCTGAAAGACATCGTCGGTGTGGTCTTCCATCAACTGAAGTGATAAAAAAATTGTTCATATCATGCCCCATGGATTTGCAGAATTCGCAGAGAGAAGTATGGTGAGTTTTCTGATATTTCTCTAGTGTTGGGTAGAAGGATGGAATATGTCCCCATTGTTTGGAAATATCGCACCATTCATTTTGAGGCCCAGTAAAAAAAATATTTGGTGCACCCGTCGCCAGATAATTTCCCAATGTAGGACATTCATTCCTGTGGTGACCTTCTGATCGACACGCAGTACACCATACATGCTCACACACCGCCTATACCTTTGACATATCTTGCAACTGCATTGTGAGGTTTGCAAGTTGGGATTGCACTTGTGCTAATGTTGTTGATGTTTCTCCTCCTCTCAGTGCAGCTTCCAGGTGCATCACAATCTCCATCGCCTTTTCCTGAGTAGTCTCCTTTTGTTGGGTGAGCGGAAATTTGATATGGGGAAGTAGCCCTACCATGAACCACTCCATGTGTTGAACGTCCTAGATTTGGAACATTAGCATATCTAGAAATATCTTGAATCGTTGTTCATAGTCCTACACTATCTCTCCCTATTGTTTCTTGATCTCCTTCATATCTGTAATGCATTGAGATTTTGAATTAGGCTTCTGGAACTCCTTAAGCAGATCTCTCTTAATTTCTGTTAGGGACCTCATTTGTCTCGTTGGTGCATTTTCCTTGTACTTCATGCATTGGGTCTTCACTCAATGAACCTGTGACATAACACCTACGTTTGTGGGATATTAAAGAATACCCCTAGTTTCACTAGATATTGATAAATACCTCCAAAAATCATTTTGTTGAACCCCCCTCCCAATACATCTTTCCAATAAAAGAAACCCCTATTTTTACTAAATGTCCCTTTTTATACACCTCAATACTTATAAACACCTCGATACCCTACACCCCCCCAATACCTACAATATATTGACTTTATTTTTCACAAATAAAAAACCCCCTTTATGAATGAATGTGATAAGATATTGGTCAACAAGGTGAAGCCCCCATGACATCATGTACTACATCGGGGCTCTGTCCCTGAAAGTGGTCTCCAACTGTGCAATCTTTGATGCTTCATTTTTTATCCTCTTCACAGACCATATAGATTCACATGTAAACTAATGTTGCTAGACATCGTCCCTACCCGTCCAATGGAACATGGGTAGCCTCAGAGTTGTATCTTGATTCACCATTATTAATATAGGATTTTTACCTCCTGACTAACTGCTTAGTGTTGGGGATCTTGGTATTGATAATATCCCTTATGAAGTATTGTTGACTTCATCCTCTTCTTCACTCGTATCCTCTCTCCTTTATTATCCTACTCCTTCTTCTACTCCTATCACTACGATGTATGGTGTTCTTTCTTCTTGGTTACAAATGCACAAGGGGGATGGTTCAAACGGGGGGTACCTCCATATTCTCCCATCATTTCTTGTGAGGGAACCCAGAGATTTTCCTACCCATAGTTGTGTAAGATCATCTACTATTGCTAACTCATATTCCCCTCCTCGTGGTGGAACTTCATCATCCTCTCCTAATTTCACACCTCTACTTTGCGCCTCATCTTCCTCTAAGGTTACAACATCTCAAAAAAACCAAGTGGGGTAGACTTCATCTTCTCTGCCCCTAATACCACTACTTATGGTATCTTCATTAGATACCCTACTCCCAATGTTGCACCTCTTTTTCGACCTATCTTTGTCTATGCTCCTCACTGGCACAATACTCTCTCCCACACTTCCTCCTAGTGCAGTCTCCCTCATCTTCACTCTGGGATTGACCCCTCGTCTCACACCCCTTGCTACCTTATTTCCACTCCTATGTCTTTTTTTCCTCCTTATCTCAACTCTTCTTGTGTATATTTATGCTCTTTCTCTCTTCTTCTCCTATGGGTTCATTATTTCCCTCACCTCATCTTAGCATCTTTTGGATCCTCTCAGTGGATCCATCTCCTCTCTCTCTTTTCCCTCTTTTTTTCACCCCTCCAACTCTAAGGGAGTTTAATCAGCCATCCTATCGGGCTCCATACGCATCAATCCTTTCTCCATGAACAATATCTTGATCCACACTGATATTTCTTCTAGTAGCCTTTTCCGAGGACCTTCAACAAAATTTATTTCAGCGTCTCTGATCTGGATTTTTCAAAGAACAAGATGAAGGAAGACATATAACAAAGAAACACATAGAGATATTTCAAGAAACACATAGATACAGTAATACACAATTTCTATTAATGAGTGAAATGTACAGAAACTGTAAAAACATAGAGTAAATGAACTCTCTTGAATGGTGGAAACTTATCTCATAGAAGATATGTGAAGGCTATGCTCATTTGCAAGAAGATGACTACAATGAGGCTCCAAAGGCACTTTTAACATAAAGCGTAAATGAGAAAATCCTAAACATCCAAAGCCCTAACTATGGAAGATGAAACTCAAAAAGGTTTGTTGGCCCTAATGGGGGTAGTTGATACATCAACTTCCCTAGGGTGTAACTTTTGCACACAATCTCTATTTGGGGTGCTTGATACCTAGTTGGAAAGGTCTAGCCGAGGAGTAAACATTATGAATATCCCAACACATTCATAGAAAGAATTATTGGGTGTTGCCACGTCAAAAAACATCGTTTTGGGCCTCAAAATAGCCCCAAAAGTTTGGAACCCGATAAATTGTAGAAAAACTGCCAAAATGGGAAAATGTCTTTTGAGTTAGTGGAATAGGTGGTTGGCCAAAAATATCCACGTGGACCATTCCTGTTGTTATCTCCTCAAATAAATTGGTGGAAATTTTTCTTTTGAGGTGATAGGTTGTGGTCCAAAATTTATTCCTAATTTTTTGTAGGTAGGTTAGAGAGTCTATTTTCTGTAAATAAACTCAGAAAGAATTGTTGATTTGGTTTGGTCAAGCAAAAGTCAGAATCTCAGGTTTCTGTGGTTTAGGCGAGCCTGCAATGTGCTCATTAACCACCGAAATCCTTTGTTCCCGGTAGTTAAGAGGGCAAAGAAAAAGTGTGGTTAACTACCGAAAACATTTCAACGGGAAAAATGAAAAGCCTGTGCTTTCGCATGAGCCAGTTGTAAATTGGCGCAATGATGGAAATGTAACCGCCAAAAGCTCATGAAGGTGGTAAGGTATGCACGTTTTGGTTATATCTATCCAAAAAATTGAGATCATGTTGTCCTTTCAACCGCATTTGTCTTTTCAAAATTAAGACTCGGCGATGATATAGAAATTCATGCGTGTTCCCCGACTAACAGAAATGATTAGTCACGTAGCCTCTCACCATTTCCAGTCATGAGTACACAATCCATTATGACCCCGTTAAATCTCTCATTTAATCTTCATTCATTATCAATTTGAATTCAAGAGTTATTGAGATATTCTTGAGTCCGTGATTTCATCAAACAAACGCATTTCCTGAGATCATAATCATGTTTCCCGTGGTGATCGTCGAGTGCAGTTAGAGTCCAACAAATCGCTCTCAAGACAATTTTCTTACCAATCAATCCAGGTTGATTCATTAGGCAAGTTCAAAACCCATCTTGTTTTAGTTTAAATGAATATCCCACCGAAACTCGAAATTTTCGGCATGCTTTCAGTCAGTTTGTTGTCTAAACTCGGTTAGTGTTTGAGTTTGGTGATCCGAACTCTATGTCACCCTGTCCCATTTTCTCTTCTATTAGTCATACTCTCTGTCATCCTAAATCATAGAGTCTTTGTCTCCCTAGCACTCATTTTTCCTTAATCACATGTATAGTCAACATTTACTAATGCTGAAAGCATGGCCAATTCTGAGGGATGAAGTGGATGGAGTTTGGTACCTTGAGGTGCACCCTGAGGTGGTCAAGTTCTTCAAGCAGACTGGAGTGTATACCTATTGTGAAAAACTAGCAGATTTTCATCAACAGGTGTCTGAGACTTTTGCTAGCTCGTATGATGGAAGAACAACAACATTGGGAAAGGAACAGTTTGTGGTTGATGAGGCAGCCATAGCTGAGTTCACAGGTCTTCCCAGAACATGTGATTGTTGGTTCAAATCAACGGTACCTTCAAACATTGAGTTTAGGTCCTACCTACAGCCTCTGCATAAAGATCTTACATGGAAAAAATAAATACCAATGTCTTATCTGGAACCTAAATGGAAATSTCTCTTGAAGGCTATCTTTGTCTATATCACCTRTGAAGGTAGATACAACAGAGTCATGTTCTACCACTTTAAGCTTTTAAATCATTTCACAGGGAGATCTCCCATCAACTTACCATTTTACTTGCACAAAGCCCTCACTAAAATGTCTAAACAGGTCAAGGCCAAGCCCACTAAGGTGGCAAGCAGATTGTCTCATCAAGGACTCATTACTCTTATTGTCAAAGAGTCATTGAAGAAAACGCAGGTATATTGGAACTATTTGCTCTTCTGGAATGAATTCCAGACTGATTGGCAACATCAGGAGAAGGGTAAAAAGGCTGCCACTAAGAAGACTATTACTCCTAAAAGCAGTCATAGAAAACGGAAGGGTATCTCACCACCAAGAGATCCGATAGAATCATCCTCTATTAAAAAGAAAAGAATCAAAATAAAGTTATAGTTTGAGGGTGAGCAGTCCAAGGACCCTGCTACAGGAAGTAACCCCTTAAACCTACCCTATAGTGATTCAGATCCAGAACAAGAGTTAGCAGAGACACAGGGTAATGTATAGGCTGGACAAGTTGCAGACGATTGTTCCAACTTGCCTTCACCAACTCCTCCAGAGGCACACAGTCCACCAGTGGCAAAAGCCTCTTCAAGTAAGCCTAAAGCATCTAGGGCATGGAAAATCAATAAACGCCTACAACAAGTCTATGAAATGGAAGTCTTGGAAAGAGTTATTAAAAAGGATAATACGGAATTGACTGAAAGAAATGCAGAGCTTTTCAAAATAAACCAAACCCTCAAAGAGAAGCATGACAAGATCAAAGACAGGAACAGGGTATTGATAAGGGAGAACATGAAGTTGTACAGACAACTTAGAATTCTGAGGTTGAAATTAAAAGAGTCTCAATCGCCAACACAGGAGAAAACTGGTTTGGAGACTCTAGCTAACTTAGCTACAACCATGGTAGATACACCAGAGCCTTCCGCACAACCAATTGAAGTTCGCAGATCTGCATGAACAAGGGTTGCATCGTCCAAAAAACCTTGAACATTCAACAAGGAATCAAGGTAATCATTTTTGCAAATTTTGAAGTTTTCTCAAAGCTGAAGTTTCAGTGGTTTAGGCGAATAGGATGACTATTCATTAACCACCGAAAATAGAGCTTTCAGTAGTTAATCCACTCATGAGCCTTCTAGGTTAACCACCGAAAGCCTGTCCCTGCCAGAATGATTGAATTTTTGCACAGATCGAATTTTTTTGAGTTGGAATGGTTTGAAACCTCTTCGAATGGACATTTGATGAATTGTCAAGTCAGAGCCAATAGCTATTTTTGATGGATAATGGAATGAAGAGATGTTTCAAACATTTTTGGTACCTTTGACAAAGGCAGAAAATCAGGATGCTTACTCACATCAACAGATTCGAGTTTGTATCTCTTGGAAGAGGCATCACTCAGCCTTGGAAGGCTATCCTGCACTGCACCATTACTCTA
>ML839322.1:17123-27845 GCA_009831015.1 Picea engelmannii | reverse complement strand
ATGATGGTACTTGGACATGAAGGACAATGCACATGCAGATGCAACACCCATGGATGGATAGTATACATCATGTTGTTTTCGGTGGTATGTGTCACGTCATGTGAATCCTCATGGTTTAGGAGAAATGAAATTTTGAATAAGACAAAGTGAATTGAAGAAGGAAGTACATGTAGGCCCTGAAGATAATTAAAGAACAAAATTACAAAATAAGAAAGTGTCAGGTCGGCCCTAATGTTAAAAGGAAATGAAATAAATGGTATAAATAAATATCAGTATACATTCATTTGATACACAAGTCGAATTTCAGAGGAAAACATAAGTAAAGAAGGCCGTATTTCAAGGGAGGATGAAGTCTTTTGGTGATGTGTTATAAGGTATGTTATTTTCAGGTCATCTTACCATTTTTGCTATAACTTTTTTTCTAGAAAGATTTAGATGGTGAAATTTCTATGGTATTGAGAAGACATATCAAGGTACATGTGGTAAAATTTTCAGCTCTTGATTTGCTATAATTATGGAGATACACTCTATGTAAGATAGGGTTTTTTTACCAATCCTGAAGCTAGTCAATAAACAGGTGTTCCGGGTAAAATAGTCATAACGTCTTCATAGAGAATCCAAATGAAGTGGTAAAACTTGAATTGGAAATATTACAGACTGTAGTTTCTTGTGTGTGAGTTTCAGAATTTGATGTTAAATATTGAGAGTAGGGAATTCTGTACAAGTTCAATCTCCTGAATAAACTAGAATTGAACAAAGTCTACCATTCTCTCTATAATTTCTTTTTGGGGAGGATTCAAGGAGTGAAACTTGTAGAATTTTCAAAGAATACATTGAGTAATATTATCTATAGGATCAGAGTATTCCAAGAATTTAATAATTTCATAAATTGAAGAAATCTCAGGAAGCATTATCAGGTTTTATGTGATTGTTGGTTGATGGTGATGGTTTAATGTAAATTTTTATTATCTCTCATATATTCTTGGGGGAAGGAAGGGGCAAGGATGGAGAGTTAAATCCTCTCTTAATATTGGAGGATTGTATCTTCCTCTTGGAGGTTTATCCCTCCCTTTACATTTGGAATATGTAGCTACCTTTGGAAGTCATTACTTCCCTTGAATAATAACTATTGATTATTTCTCATATATTGTGCATGGTGTATTCTACTGTATTGGTGTAACTCTTATACTATTGTTCATTGTTCATTGGATATAGTTGAATGGTTTAAGTATAAGTTGAAAAAGGTTTTAAATTGTACTTGATACTAATTCACCCCCCTCTCAGTGTCAACAGTGGCTAATAGAGCTATGAAGGGATTTGTAATATCTTGGCTTAATTGGGCAGTGAAGAGGCACCCCCATAAGTGAAGCACAAATATATTTTCACTCTTCGACAATATTGTCGATCTTCTTTTGTTGTATAGAAAGGTCTTGTGCAGAGGATGCAATGGTCACAGTGTCATTTTTTTCACCTTCTGACCGGACCGTGAAGAAGCTAAACTTTGTGGTATGAGAGACTACTTTGCGGCATCATTTTCCCAAGACAGTAGTTGGAACTACCTTTGGTACCCTGTAGAGATAACCCCCCAGAGTAACAATGAAACTACGGGGTTGAGACTCATAAAAAATGTGACGCTTCTACATATATGATTGGCCTAACAAAACATTATAGACTTCCAGTGGGGAAACGTCACATAGTACCCCATCCTTGAAGGGTTTGATGCCATAAGACATGTGACACTGCTAGCTGACGCAAAGATATCGTCCTTGACAAAGTGGGACAATGTTGTATGGTTGTAGGTCTGGAATTGTTGGAAAATCCAACTTCTTGATGACCTCTATTGAGATGAGGTTGTTTTGGCTTCTCCTATCAACAATGAAATGCAGTGGGGTCCCCTTCACCCACATCTGTGAATGGAAGAGGCACTCCCCCTCCTAAGGATCCTCTAGTTATTTTGGTTGGATTATTGTGGTCACGATGGTAGTAGTGGGTTATGCATCGATGATCTATTTGCTTTTATTTCTTTTATGCATCAGAGTTCGACTATTTTTCTTTGAGCTTGACCACCAATGATTGTTTCAAGAAACTTTTATCGGTGTTGTGCCAAGGGATTTTGTGGAAGGTGCACCACTTTCCAGTGTCCTTCTTCATATCCATGTTACCCTTATTTTCCTTTGGATTGGACTAGTTGTCTTGAGGTTGGTTGTTCTATGAGTTAGGGATGTCTTTAATGAGATAAATGTTGTCATAGTTTCAAACATGGTAATATTGTTCCTTGATGGCATCCATAAAAGAGTCCCAAGTGGACTCAACCCTAAATATTTTGGACTCCTTTGTGGAGTTTTTCTCACAGTAAGTCTCCCACCAATCCTTTACATAGGGGACAACCTTCGAGAGTGCAAACGTGATCTTTTCCCTAATGGAAAAATTATAAACAAAAAATAACCTTCTAGTAGATTTAACCAATTTTCCAAAGCATATGCATCTATCTAACCTTTGAATATGGGAATATCAAAATTAACTTGTACCTTGAAGGGGCAACGCCTCCAAAGTGTCTGCTTGACAAAGATGCATATGTTGTTCTCAGCAACCGTCGAAGGATTTGGGAAAAATGATCCATCATCTTGTTCCTCTGTTTTGCGAGGAATTTCACGAGCAACAACTTAATGGGATCTCCTTCTCCCTCGTCTCTATTTTATTCCAACATGGGAGGTCGCTTGGGCTGGTTGTCCTCAATAGAACCTAGCTTGACACCCAACTCTCTATACCCTGACCTTGTCGAGGACATGCAATAAGAAATGACAAGGAGCAGACTGCTCTGATACCATTGATATGGATTTTTCAGAGAACAAAATGAAGGCATATATATAACAAAGAAACATGGAGATATTGCAAGAAACACGGAGATACAATAATACACAATTTCTATTATTGAACGAAATGTATAGAAACAATAAAAATACAGAGTGAATGAACTCGCTAGAATGGTGGCATCTTATCTCTGAGAAGAGATGTCACAATTACGCTCATTCGCAAGAAGATGGTTACAATGAGACTCCAAAGGACTTTTTAACATAAAGAATAAATGAGAAAACCCTAAACATCCAAAACCCTAACCCTTGAAGATGAAATGATGAGAGTTTTGTGGGCCCCGATGGGGGCAGTTGATACGTCAACTTCCCCAGGGCATAAATTTTGCATACGATCTCAATTTTGGGTGCTTGATACCTTGTCGGAAAGGTCTAGTCGAGCAGTACACATTTTGAATGGCCCAATACATCCCTAGTAATATCTATTGGGAGCTTCCACGTCAAAAAAAAATCGTTTAGGGCCTCATAACAACCTTGGAAGTTTGGGATACGAAAAATTGTATAAAAACTACCAAAATTGAAAATTTTGTTTTAAGCCAGTGGAATAGGTGGGTGACCACTTATATCCACCTAGATCACTCGCTAAAAGAATCATTGTATTCTATAGCAAACTCAATAATGTATCCTTCCTTCACCCGAGCAAACTAGAAGTCAACTTCCTGAGCCCACTTATAATCCAATGTATTTAGCCTATAAACTATAGTTCGGTCCCATACTAGTGCTTCTTGAGGTCTCAAAGTAGTATTAGTAGAAGGATACCTCTTCAAACATTCATACAACATACATGGAAAATCAACAAAGAAAATCTCATGCAAATCAATGTAGATGTACCTCTCCTTCCAATGTTCCACGTTGGTAATCGAACCCTAAGTCTCTCGACGAGCAAACTCATCTACTTTCATAGTTCACCAATTTTGTATTTCCTCCCAAGATGGATACCACCTCATTCTCTCCCTTCATCATGCAATACAAAACCTTTAGGTCCCAACAATAGAACCATTTGTTGGCTTTCTTGCACGCATCCTTCATAATGTTTGGGGGTTGATGCCCCAGGGTTCATTCAGAGTTGGAATCGACATATCAATCCTTAGTCTAGGACTAAAGAAGGTCTCACCCGAGACGACATGAGAATCACATAGACCATATGGTCTTGTGTCAAACATGAAGGGTTAAAATACACCAGGAAGACACTATGGTTGACATTGGCATATTTCTTTACAGTTCATTGTGATGTTAAGAGCATAAAACATTACTATATTCATCCATTGAACTCGTAATTGACATAGTAAATGGCATGAACAACAACAATTTTATATTATTTCCATTCAAACAGTAGCAGAATAGACTGAGAGACTCATAATTCATCAGGAATAATGCCACGTGTTCTCATTCATTCTATTAGTGATTCATTACAAGGTCCCATATGTTTTCTATCAAACTATGCACATGTTTCTAAGTTGAATATAATAAAAACTCCTTACAATTGTTCAAGCCACATACAAAACTACTCCTCACACTCACAACCTGACTCGTGCAAAAATAGGTAGATTGATTTCTCTTCTATTGCAGACCTCAAACTCTCCAAACCTTTGTCTGTGTCTTTGTTGCTCCTTTTTCTTTTCATTTTTTATTTGGTGCTTTGTCACTTTCACCTCTACTCCACTTGCTCTGTTGATTGACATTTATGCACACTTTTGGCACCCACATTGTTATGGAAATATTCCCCTACGGACAAGTGAACTTTCCCTTCGATTACAGACCCCTCTATCAAGATAGAAAATTACATTTGGAAACTACCATTCCTATAGATTCATTTTATCCATCGAAAAAGAGAGAAGGAAGGGAAGTATGATGTAAATTGTTTATGAAGTTTGTCCAAGCTACTCCAATCCAAAAAATCCAATCAGTACCTGCAATGGACAACACGCAACAAACGACTATCTCCTACTTTAATGGATTAGACAAAATCAATTTATTTATGCAAATTAAAACAATCATAGACAAACACATGTAAACACATACTTGAAGGAAATAGGCCAAGTATATTAATGAGAACTTAAAAAGGAAACTTACAATCTTCAGATGATGTTGCAATAGCCTCAACAAGTCCTCCTAGTCCAACCCTTTCTCAAAAGATCCACAATCAAAATAATAATGCTTTGATGATTTCTTCTCCTTTTCACCATGGAAATGCCTCCATTTATAGGCTTTAAGAGGCTCAACCACCTTGAGTATATTTGGAAATGGTTGAGGATATGGCTCCATCAATTGTGATATTTTCCTTATATGCATCCCTGGAGTCATATTCGAGCCAAACTAACCCAATCCATCCATAGTTGTCTTTAGAGGAAAGTGGGATTTCCTCCAAGATTCCCTCAACCAACTCAGCGCTCCCATAAAGTGGACAAGAGAGTGATACAATGCCCCCCTTAAGATGGGAAAGGAGATCTATTTCTCCCCATGTATGATCAGGGAAGCAATGATCTTCCAAAATGTCACCAAGATGCGCAATTCCCTAGGAAAAATACTTGTTCTGACTGTCAGATGATTGTGCTTCTTCTTCTAACATGTTTTAGGGGTTGTAGCAAGTGTTTTTATGGTGATGTTCGAGATGAAACACTTAGGAGAAGTGAATGTGACACTTATGACACTTGTGTTGGACATATTTTCATTGATATGTTGTCATTGATGTCAACAGTCGATGTCATTATGATGTGATGATAAGTTGTTATGATGAATTGTCATTATTGATTTATCATAGATGAAATTGTCATTGATGTCAATGGTATAATAGTTAGCAAAGAGTGTCAAACAATATGCAGAGATTAAATCTCAGTAGGGTTAGCAAATGAAGATCAAATATCAGAAGAGATGATGCGATAAAACTCAGAAGGGAAAGGGCATTGTAGAAACATGGTCAGATCAAGTCAGGACCGTTGAATGTGAAAGCGGCATATCAACGACAGGGATGGATTGCGGAGAGAAAAAGGAGAATTAAAAAGCGTGTTATTCCCAATCCTGCAATCAGTCTAGACCGTTAGATTACAAGAGAAGGATAATTGGAGGACTAGTCAACGATCATATCAAATCAGAACCATTGATACGCAATATGATGCAGACCCCCTACCTCTGCCTCAACAGGGTTCGCTGACCTCCTGATCTAAGGATCGTTCTTCAAATCCCTGAGCCGAAATGGCTCATTAGTTCCCTCCTGGAACCTTCGATCAAATCCACAGGTCCCTAGGAAGCCCGGCATGCAAGAACAAACACCAGGCGTGAGCCTCTCCCCCCATGTGACCATCGTTGTGACCACAAGCCCTAATAGAATGTGCTTCACGGTTCGCGAGTTCAGGACTCTTCCAAATGAGCCACCCCTTGACTCTCCTATCTCTGAATTCTCGAACCTCAATTGAGAGCCTAGTGTGACAGCTAGCTCCTCCTTTAAATCTCGCCCATGTGACCACTAGCGCAACCACATGCTTAACCCACAAAAGGGGTGTGTTGGATTTTGTGACTTCGCGAATCCTACTGTTGAGTCCCCTCGACTCCTTCAATCCCTGAAACCTAGAAATAGGCTAACAGGTCCTCATCTCCTCCCTCATGCCTTCTCCATGTGACCACTATGCGTGACCACAAGCTAATCCTTGAGCAATTTGGGACTTCGTGGTTTGCGAAGTTGTGATACAAATCCAACCCTTCCTCCTTGGAATCCCGAAGTTTGAAACTCCAAATCCTCAAAACACCAAATTGGCGGCCCTCAATTTGTCGTGATCCGATGACCACGATTGAATCGTGATTTCACGACTCAGGAGTTTTAACAACTACACCCTTTGACTTCCTTCAATAGTGAGTCAGTGAAACGTCGAACGCTCACCATGCATCCTTTTTGATGGATTGTCCTGATTCTTTCATGAACTCTCCTTTCTCGAGTTTTCTCCAGCCTTCGCCTTCATTCTCCTGGTGCCCAATTCCCCGATGGATGTGGATCTCTACCATGTGTCATCCCAGATCCAATGGTCCATAATGATTTTGCAATTTCGGTGATCGCGAGTCTTCGTTCTTCGCCACCCTTATATGCCTAATTTCTGAAACCCCAATGGCTTCCAGATCTTCGCCACCTGTCCTCCACAGTGGATGGATGGATGGTTCTCTTTGCCATTTTTGGATTTTGTGTATCGGGGTATAGAGTGCAGTCTCCTCTCCTTGTCCAACTCTCGATTCCCAACTGGTGTGGATCTCTGCCACGTGTCTTCTCCGATGGATGGTTCTGATCTAATAGGAACTTTGACGAGTCTGTTCTCCTCTACATACACAAGGTTATACCTTGTGATCCTCCTTTTGGATCCGACGACTATTGGTTCGTGCACTCAGATATGACGGTCCAAACCTGACCTTCTCTTGGATTCTCTTCTAGGTTTCTGGACGTGGATTCGACGGTCCATATCTCCTCTCACAGTGTCGATCCAATGGAAGTTGTGCTCCTCCTCTTGAGCTTTCATTCTTCTATGCATACACGAGGTTAGACCTCGTGAGCCTCCTTCCGAATCCAACGACTATCGGTCTGTGCGCTCAGATATGATAGTCCAGACCTGACCTTCTCCTGGACGCTCTTATGGGTGTCTGGACGTGGATTCAACGGTCCATATCTCGTCTCCCAGTGTCGATCAACCGACATTTGTGCTCCCCCTCCTGAGCTTTCATTCCTTCTTTTCCTTAGAATATTTTCTAAGTGTCGAAGGTTTCAACCTTCGATTCTTCTCTGATCCCAGAGAATTTGGTTCTTGTCTGCATTTTTTGAAACATTGTCCCTCCTGAGATTTGATCTCTTTGAGGATTTTGATCTCCCATGCACTTCTTTCATATCCGAAGACTATCGGTCCATGCACTCAGATCTAATGATCCAGACCTAACCTTCTCCTGGACGCTCTTCTGGGTGTCTGGACATGGATTCGACGGTCCATATATCCTCTCCCAGTGTCAATCCAATGGTAGTTGTTCTCCTCCTCCTGATATTTCGTTCCTTCTTTGCCTTAGAATATTTTTTAAGTGTTGAAGGTTTCAAAGGTTTCAACCTTCGATTCTTCCGCGAGCCCAAAGACTTTAGGTCTCGTTTGCATTTTTGGAAACACTGTCCCTCCTGAGCTTTGATATCTTCAAAGATTTTGATCTCCCACGCACTTCTTGCGTCCCTGGGATTTAGTCAAACTCATATCCGAAGGATTTCTCGAAAAGAAATCTTCTTGCCCACTTGGCGTTCTCTTTGCTCGATGCACACCTTGCAGAGTTTTTCTTGACAGAGTGTTCAGTAACTCTATCTCCTTACGAACTCAACAAAGAGTTCCTTCTATGCACACTTGCACCGGCTCAATGCCCAACTGGCAGAGCTCTACAGAACCTTGTGATTTTTTCCCTCTGTGCCTTCTCTGCACAGTCTCACCTCTCGAGTATTTAGTAACTCTAAGTTTTCTCCTTGAGTCTGTGACCACTCTGGTGTGCCTTCCTAGCACATTCTCCTCTGATTCCACAGAATTCAGATGTGCATTCCTTGCGCTCGCTACAGAACCTCCAGTCTTTTGATGTGCACTCCTTGCATAGCCTAAAGAACCAGACTAAAATCGATAAACTCTTCTCCAATCGCTCTGTTGATTTCTGTTTATGCACACTTTTGTCACCCACATTTTTATGGAAATATTCCCCTGCAGACAAGTTAACTTTCCCTTGGATTACAGACCCCTCTACCAAGACAGAAAATTACATTTGGAAACTACCATTCCTATAGATTCATTTTGTCCATAGAAAAAGAGAGGAGGGGAAGTATGATGTAAATTGTTTATGACATTTTTCTAAGGTTCTCCAATCAGTACTTGCAATGGACAACAAGTAACAAACGACTATCTCCTACTCTAATGGATTAAACAAAATCAATTTATTTATGTAGATTAAGACAATCATAGACAAACACATGTAAAAACATACTTGAAGGAAATAGGCCAAGTATATTAATGAGAACTTAAAAAGGAAACTTACAATCTTCAGATGATGTTGCAACAGCCTCAACAAGTCCTCCTTGTCCAACCCTTTCTCAAAAAATCCACAATCAAAATAACAATGCTTTGATGATTTCTTCTCCTTTTCACCATGGAAATGCCTCCATTTATAGGCTTTAAGAGGTTCAACCACCTTGAGTATATTTGGAAATGGTTGAGGATATGGCCCCATTAATTGTGATATCTTCCTTATATACATCCTTGGAGTCATATTCGAGCCAAAATAACCCGATCCATCCATAGTTGTCTTTAGAGGAAAGTGGGATTTCCTCCAAGATTCCCTCAATCAACTCAGCGCTCCCATAAAGTAGACAACAGAGTGATACAATACCCCCCTTAAGATGGGAAAGGAGCGCCAGTGCTCCCTATGTATGATCAGGGAAGCACTGATCTTTCAAAATGTCACCAAGATGAGAAAATCCCTAGGAAAATACTTTTTCTGACTGTCAGATGATTGTGCTTCTTCTTCTAACATGTTTTAGGGGTTGTATCAAGTGTTTTTATGCTGATGTTCGAGATGCGACACTTAGGATAAGTGAATGTGACACTTATGACACTTGTGTTGGACATATTTTTATTGATATGTTGTCATTGATGTCAACATTCGATGTCATTATGATGTGATGATAAGTTGGTATGATGAATTGTCATTGTTGATTTATCATAGATGAAATTGTCATTGATGTCAACAGTATAAAAGTTAGAAGAGAGTGTCAAACGATATGCAGAGATTAAAGCTCAGGAGGGTTAGTGAATGAAGATCAAATATCAGAAGAGATGACGTAGTGAAACTCAAAAAGGAAAGGGCATTGTAGAAACATGGTCAGATCAAGTCAGGACCGTTGAATACGCAAGCACCAGATCAATGACAGGGATGGATTGTGGAGAGAAAATGGAGAATAAAAAAGTGTGTAATTCCCAATCCCACAATCAGTTTATACCATCAAATTACAAGAGAAGGATCATTGGAGGACTAGTCAACGATCATATTAAATCAGGACCATTGATACGCAAAATGATGTAAACCCCCTACCTCTACCTCAGCAGGGTCCTCTAACCTCCCGGTCTAAAGATCGTTCTTCAAATCCTCGAGCTGAAATGGCTCATTAATTTCCTCCTGGAACCTTCGATCAAATACATAGGTCCCTGGGAAGCTCGGCCTACATGAACAAACACTGAGTGTGGGCTTCTTCCCCCGCGTGACCACCGTCGTGACCACAAGTCCTAATAGAAGGTGCTTCATGGTTCACGAGTTCAGGACTCTTGCAAATGATCCACCCCTTGACTCTCCAATATCTAAATTACTGAACCTCGATTTAGATCCTAGCATGACAGCTAGCTCCTCCTTTAAATCTCGCCCATGTGACTGTTGAGATTTGGGTACCTTGGAAAGTGGTCCCCATGTGCTTATGAGTCTCTAAGCACAAAGGGGGAAGAATATTACTCTTATACTTTACTTTATGATTCTAATTTCACTTTGACTTAGGAGTTTTAAGTCAAAAGTGAAATATTTCACTCAAGTCATAAAGTGACAATTAATTCACAATGTGGGTGAATTAATAGACATAAAGCAACTATGGAAAGTGGGTTTCCTTAGTGAGATTTTTGGAGTTGATCTCACCCATTGATTAGACTTGGATAGATATAATCTAGGCCATTGATATTTTAGGGTTGGCATGAGGAGGCTAAAGAGAGGGTAAAGGCATTTTGGAGACTCAATTCTTCACTTGAGAGTTTTGGAGAAGAGAAGGAGGGTGCATATATTAAGGAGGAGAGGGGCGCACTTCATGAGGGTTTGAGAAAAA
>ML839322.1:3482-16034 GCA_009831015.1 Picea engelmannii | reverse complement strand
TGATTCTTTCGTGAACTCTCCTTTCACAAGTTTTCTCTGGCCTTCACCTTCGTTCTCCCAGTGCCCAAATCCCTGATGCATGTGGATCTCTACCATGTGTCATCCTGGATCCAACGGTCCAGAAAGATTTCATGATTTTGGCGATCGTGAGTCTTCATTCTTCACCACCCTTATATGCCTAAGTTTTGAAACCCCGATGGATTCCGGATCTTTGCCACCTTTCCTCCATAGTGGAAGGATGGGTGGTTCTCTTAACGGTTTCAAGATTTCACGTATCAGGGTATAGAGTGCAGTCTCCTCTGCTTTTCCAACTCCTGATTCCCGACTGGTGTGGATCTCCTCCACGTGTCTTCTCCGATGGATGGTTCTGATCTAATCGAAACTTTTACGATTGTGTTCTCCTCTGCATACACAGGGTTAGACCTCATGAGCCTCCTTTTGGATCCGACGACTATCGGTCTGTGCACTCAGATCTGATGGTCCAGACCTGACCTTCTCCTAGATTCTCTTATGGGTGTCTGGACATGGATTCGATGGTCCATATCTCCTCTCCCAGTGTCGATCCAACAACATTTGTGCTCCTCCTCTTGAGATTTCGTTCTCCTCTGCATACACAAGTTTAGACCTCGTGAGCCTCCTTCCGGATCCGACAACTATCGGTCTGTGCGCTCAGATATGATGGTCCATACCTAACCTTCTCTTGGATTCTCTTCTTGGTGTCTAGACGTGGATTCGACGATCCATATCTCCTCTCCTAGTGTTGATCCAATGGAAGTTGTGCTCCTCCTCCTGAGTTTTCGTTCCTTCTTTGCCTTAGAATATTTTCTAAGTGTCAAAGGTTTCAACCTTCGATTCTTCCGGGATCCCAGAGACTTTGGGTCTCGTCTTAATTTTTGGAAACATTGTCCCTCCTGAGATTTGATCTCTTCGAAGATGTTGATCTCCCATGCACTTCTTCCAGATCCGATGATTATCGGTATGTGCGCTCAGATCTGACAGTCCAGACCTGACCTTCTCCTGAACACTCTTCTGGGTGTCTGGGCATGGATTTGACGGTCCATATCTCCTCTCCCAGTGTCAATCCAACAGTAGTTGTGCTCCACTTCTTGATCTTTCATTCCTTCTTTGCCTTAGAATATTTTCTAAGTGTCGAAGGTTTCAACATTCGATTCTTCCGCGAGCCCAGAGACTTTGGATCTCGTCTGCATTTTTGGAAACATTGTCCCTCCTAAGCTTTGATCTCTTTGAAAATTTTGATCTCCCACGCACTTCTTGCATTCCTAGGATTTCATCAAACTCAGATCCGAAGGATTTCTCGAAAAGAAATATTCTCACCCACTTGGCGTTCTCTTTGCTTGATACACAGCTTGCAAATATTTTCTTGACAGAGTATTCAGTAACTCTATCTCCTTACGAACTCAACAAAGAGTTCCTTCTGTGCACACTTGCACCGGCTCAATGACCAACTGGTAAATCTCTACAGAACCTTTGTGATTATGTCCCTCTGTGCCTTCTCTGAATAGTCTCACCTCCCGAGTATTCAGTAACTCTGAAGTTTCTCCTTGAATTTGTGACCACTCTGGTGTGCCCTCCTAGCACGTACTCCTTGTATTCCGTAGAATTCAGATGTGCATTCCTTGCGCTGGATACAGAACCTCCAATGTTTTGTTGTGCACTCCTTGCATAGCCTAAAGAACCAGACTGAAATCAACAAACTCTACTCCACTCGCTCTGTTGATTTCCATTTATGCACACTTTTTGCACCCACATTGTTATGGAAATATTCCCCTGCGGACAAGTGAACTTTCCCTTGGATTACAAACCCCTCTACCAAGACAGAAAATTACATTTGGAAACTAGCATTCCTATAGATTCATTTTGTCCATCGAAAAAGAGAGAAGGAGGGGAAGTATGATGTAAATTGTTTATGAAATTTTTCCAAGCTACTCCAATCAGTACCTGCAATGGACAACAAGCAACAAACGACTATCTCCTACTCTAATGGATTAGAAAAAATCAATTTATTTATGCATATTAAGACAATCATAGAGAAACACATGTAAACACATACTTGAAGGAAATAGGCCAAGTATATTAATGAGAACTTAAAAAGGAAACTTACAATCTTCAGATGATGTTGCAACAGCCTCAACAAGTCATCCTCGTCCAACCCTTTCTCAAAAGATCCACAATCAAAATAACAATGCTTTGATGATTTCTTCTCCTTTTCACCATAGAAATGCCTCCATTTATAGGCTTTAAGAGGCTCAACCACCTTGAGTATATTTGGAAATGGTTGAGGATATGTCTCCATTAATTGTGATATCTTCCTTATATGCATCCTTGGAGTCATATTCGAGCCAAACTAACCCAATCCATCCATAGTTGTCTTTAGAGGAAAGTGGGATTTCCTCCAAGATTCCCTCAACCAACTCAGCACTCCCATAAAGTGGACAACAGAGTGATACAATGCCCCCCTTAATATGGGAAAGGAGTGCCAGTGCTCCCTATGTATGATCAGGGAAGCATTGATCTTCCAAAATGTCACCAAGATGAGCAATTCCCTAGGAAAAATACTTGTTCTGAGTGTCAGATGATTGTGCTTCTTCTTCTAACATGTTTTAGGGGTTGTAGCAAGTGTTTTTATGGTGATGTTCAAGATGTGACACTTAGGATAAGTGAATGTGACACTTAGGATAAGTGAATGTGACACTTATGACACTTGTGTTGGACATATTTTCATTGATATGTTGTCATTGATGTCAACAGTTGATGTAATTATGATGTGATGATAATTTATTATGATGAATTTTCATTGTTGATTTATCATAGATGAAATTGTCATTGATGTCAACAGTATAACAGTTAGCAGAGAGTGTCAAACGGTATGCAGAGATTAAATCTCAAGAGGGTTAGCAAATGAAGATCAAATATCAGAAGAGATGATGTGATGAAACTCATAAGGGAAAGAGAATTATAGAAACATGGTCAGATCAAGTCAGGACCGTTGAATACGCAAGTATCGGATCAACGAAAGGGATGGATTGCAGAGAAAAAAAGGAGAATTAAAAAGCAGGTTATTCCCAATCCCGCAATCAGTCTAGACCATCAGATTACAAGAGAAGGATCATTGGAGGACTAGTCAACGATCAGATCAAATCAGGACCATTGATACACAAGATGATGCAGACCCCCTACCTCTACCTTGTCAGGGTCTGCTGACCTCTCAGTCTAAGGATCGTTCTTCAAATCCCCGAGTCGAAATGGCTCATTAATTCCCTCCTAGAACCTTCAATCAAATCCACAGGTCCTTGGGAAGCCCGACTTGCGTGAACAAACACCAGGCGTGAACTTCTTCCCCCGTGTGACCACCATCGTGACCACAATCCCTAATAGAAGGTCCTTCGTGGTTCACGAGTTCAGGACTCTTGCAAACGAGCTACCCCTTGACTCTCCAATCTTTGAATTCTCAAACCCTGATTTAGAGCCTAGCGTGATAGCTATCTCCTCCTTTAACTCTCTCCCATGTGACCACTAGAGCGACCAAAAGCTTAACCCATAAAAGGGGTGTATCAGATTTCACAACTTCGTGAATCCTGTTGTTGAGTCCCCCCCAACTCCTTCAATCCCTAAAACCCCGAAATAGGCTAATGGCTCCTCATCTCCTCCCTTATGCCTTCTCCATGTGACCACTACCCGTGACCACAAGCTAATCCTTGAGCACTTTGGGACTTCGCGGTTTGCAAAGTTGTGATGAAACTCCAACCCTTCCTCCTTGGAATCCCAAAATTTGAAACTCCAAATCCTCAAAATGCCAAATCGACAGCCCTCAATTAGTCGTGATCTAACGGCCACGATTGAATCTTGATTTTGCAATTCAGGAGTTCTAACAACTCCACCCTTTGACTTCCTTCAGTAAAGAGTCATCGAAATGTCAAACACTCACCACGCATCCTTTTCGATGGATGGTCCTGATTATTTCAAGAACTCTCCTTTTGCGAGTTTGCTCTCGCCTTCACCTTCACTCTCCCAGTGCCCAAATCCATGATGGATGTGGATCTCTGCCACTTGTCATCCTGGATCCAACGGTCCAGAATGATTTCACAATTTCTGCGATCACGAGTCTTCGTTCTTTTCCCCCCTTATACGCCTAAGTTATGAAACCCCAATGGATTATGGATCTTCGCCACCTGTCCTCCACAGTGTATGAATGGATGGTTCTCTTCACAGTTTCAGGATTTCACTTATCGAGGTATAGAGTGCAGTCTTCTATGCTCGTTCAAATCCTGATTCTTGATTGGTGTGGATCTCCGCAACGTGTCTTCTCCGATGGACGGTTCTGATCTAATCGAAACTTTGACGAGTCTATTCTCCTCTGCATACACAAGGTTATACCTCGTGAGCCTCCTTCTGGATCCGATGACTATCGGTTCGTGCACTCAGATCTGTCGGTCCAGACCTGACCTTCTCCTGGATTCTCTTCTGGGTGTCTGGATGTGGATTCAACAGTCCAGATCTCCTCTCCCAGTGTCGATCCAATGTCAGTTGTGCTTTTCCTTCTGAGCTTTCATTCCTTCTTTGCCTTAGAATATTTTCTAAGTGTCGAAGGTTTCAACCTTCGATTCTTCTGCGAGCCTAGAGACTTTGGGTCTCGTCTGCATTTTTTTTTAAATTGTCCCTCCTGATCTTTGAGATCTTCGAATATTTTGATCTCCCATGCACTTCTTGTGTCCCTGGGATTTCGTCAAACTCAGATCCGAAGGATTTCTTGAAAATAAATCTTCTCACCCACTTGGCGTTCTCTTTTCTCAATGCACACCTTGCAAAGCTTCTCTTGACAGAGTGTTCAGTAACTCTATCTCCTTACAAACTCAAGAAAGAGTTCCTTCTATGCACACTTTCACCGACTCAATGCCCACTTGGCAGAGCTTTACAGAACCTTCGCGATTATGTCCCTCTATTCCTTCTCTGCACAGTCTCACCTCCCGAGTATTCAGTAACTCTGAGGTTTCTCCTTGAGTTTGTGACCACTCTAGTGTTCCCTCCGGGAACATTCTCCTTTGATTCCGGAGAATTCATATGTGCAGTCCTTGCGTTGGCTACAAAAACTCCAATGTTGCGTTGGCTACAAAAACTCCAATGTTTTGGTGTGCACTCCTTGCACAACCTAAAGAACCAAACTGAGATCGACAAACTCACAAACAGATAGTAAAATATATCTATCACCTATATCTACAACATACAAGTGACATTCAAATGCACAAACACACTTAGACAGTTCATGGGCAAGAAAACCTGCTTCATATTAATTTCAGAATGTCTATACAAATGTGTTTACAAAAACTTGACTGCTACAGAGTCTCATTTCCCTCTCTCTCGATACCTCTCTACTCAGGTCTCTCCTATTCTAACTCTCTCCTCTCCTCTCCTATTCTAACTCTCTCCTCTCCTATGAGTCATATTTCCCTAATTACCCCCCTTACAAAACGAGGGATCCATGAGCTTATCCCCTTCACCGTCTTAGTGCCATCACTTTCTCTACTGTGGGATAATACTTCTATGGCTACATTACATAAATGGATGCTAAGTCCTGACTACATCCTAGGCTTGTTGCAGGATACCATTTAAGGCAACCTCAACCACTACCTATACAGATGCATGGTTGGCTCTTACAACCTTACAACATGAACGATCTGCATCGGATCATATTCCAAAAAATTAAAAAACAGGAGGGTCGGTGCCTCTCCCTTTCTTCATTGAATTATTGTGTGTTGGCACGTGTGATGAGTTGGAGTGATGATCCTGCATCATACTCCCCTGCAGGAAAAATCATGAGCTCCTTCTCATGCACTCCTTTTCTCCAGTGTTGAAATCCTCCTGGATCCCAAACCTTCCCTTGCAGTTGTCCTCTTGCTCCTCTTCTTCGTTGTTGATGTTGCTACTTCTTCTTTCATGTTTCTCTTGTAGGTTCTCCTCTGCTCAACGTCTCCTTGTTGACAGACTCTTGCGTTGACCTCAACATCAGCTTTCTGATTTCCTCAATCACCCTATCCAGCTGCTCCAGTGGCTGGCTCTTCTTATGCAGTCCTCTCTGCTGCACTTCCTCCTTCTTATAAGTGGGAAGATTTACTCGATATCCCATGTTGTCTTCATCTCCCCTTGTGGCACTGAGTTGCCACTTTGTTGCATATTTCAATTCTGCCTTCCCTTCACCGAGTTGTTTCTCAACTTCTTCCTCTTCTGACAGATTAGCTTCTGCCATATTCTCTTGTGTTGGTTCAAGTCCAACTTCTTCCAGCTTCTCCCTAGGCTGGTATGCTCCTCCATCTGTCTCCAACCTGATCTGTTGGATGTGCATGATCTGAACTGTCACCCTTTTTTCTAGGGCTTCCAATTCTTCATACAGATCAACAAAATCTATGATGCCTACTTCCTCTTCTACTGCAGGCTCTAGTGTTGTAGTCATCTCTGTTTCAACTTCCTGGATGAAAATTTTCAGCCATCCTTCTGAATGTGCATCCTCTTCTGTTGGGGTAGACTTTAGTGTCTGCTCCATTTCTTCCTCTTCTTTGACAGTCATTGTTGGTTGTCCTCCTTCTTTTGTTGCATATGCAACACATGTGTTGGCCTCAACTGGGCTATGTGGAAGGAATACCTCAATTCCTCCAATGATCAAAATGTATTTCTGATCCTCCTCGGTCAGCATTCCTCGATGATCCAAACTCACCTCTGAGTTCATGAGACTATCACATATCCTCATCTCTTCCCCCTTGCCCACTTGGCATCCTTGGAATTTTCTGCTGCCCACATGGCAGTATATGAGATCCAATGATCCCTCTTCATTACCCACCTATAAACTTGAACTTTAAGCACTACCCCCCAGTAGTATGAGATACCTTCTACTGATCTCTTTCCATTTCCCACCTGGAAACTCAAAAGTTCACTTCTGCCCACCTGGCAGTTTATGATATCCTCTGCTAATCTCATATCATTGCCCACCTAGAAATATGAATTTCCACTGCTATCCTCCTAACAGTCTATGAGATCCTCCAATGATCTCATTTCATTGCCAACCTAGAAATATGAAAATTCATCTCTGCCCTCCTGGCAGTTTATGAGACCTGTAATTGATCTCTCTTCCCCATCACTGAGGGTTTCTCCAACTTCTAGCTCACAGATGCAAACTAGCTCTATGTCACTGAGGCTTTCAGCATACCTCAGCCACTTCCTCAACTCTTGTTGTTGTTTCCTGGCCACCAACTTTTGAATAGGCCAATTGGATTTCCTATTTAGAGGCCAATCGTACCTCCAGTGTACTTTTACCTCCTGCTTCATCTTCAATGTTAGTTGTTCCATTCTCTCTCTTATCTCAGTGAGCTCCTTGTCAATTTATGAATTTTTTTTCTACTGGTAGTCTCCTCTTCGACCATGTTCATGGCCTTTAGTATCCATATTACCCTCAGGAACATGACTGGTTCTTCAGGTTCATCCCACCTGGATGTCTACCATTTGTTGCACACCTTGCAACAATCTTTACAGAGCATCAACACTCTGTCTTCTTCGTCTTCTCTTCCGCCTGAAATCTACAAACGAAAATTCTCGCTCTAATACCACATGATGCAGACCCCCTACCTCTGCCTCGGTAGGGTCCACTGACCTCTCAGTTTAAGGATCATTCTTCAACTCCCCGAGCCGAAATGGCTCATTAATTCCCTCCTGCAACCTTCGATCAAATCCATAGGTCCCTGGGAAGCCCGACCTTCTTGAACAAACACCAGGCCTGAGATTCTTCCCCCATGTGACCACCATTGTGACCACAAGCCCTAATAGAAGGAACTTCGCGGTTCATGAGTTCAGGACTCTTGCAAACGATCCAGCCCTTGACTCTCCAATCTCTGAATTCCCGAACCCCTATTTAGAGCCTAGCTCCTCCTTTAACCCACACCCATGTGACCACTAGCGTGGCCACATGATTAACCAACAAAAGGGGTGTGTCAGATTTCACGACTTCGTGAATCCTACTATTGAGTCCCCCTGACTCCTTCAATCCCCGAAACCCCGAAATGGGCTAACGGGTCCTCAGCTCCTCCCTTATGCCTTCTCCATGTGACCACTACCCATGACCACAAGATAATCCTTGAGCACTTTAGGACTTTGCGGTTTGTGAAGTTGCAATGCAACTCCAACCCTTCTTCCTTGGAATCCCGAAGTTTGAAACTCTGAATCCTCAAAACACCAAATTGACTGCCCTCAATTCGTAGTGGTCCGACGGTCACGATTGAATCGTGATTTCGGGATTCGAGAGTTATAACAACTCTGCCCTTTGACTTCCTTCAGTAGTGAGTCAGTGAAATGTAAAATGCTTGCCACGCATCCTTTCCAATGGACGGTCTTGATTCTTTTGCGAACTCTCCTTTCGCGAGTTTTCTCTGGCCTTCACCTTCGTTCTCCCGGTGCCCAAATCCCCGATGGATGGGGATCTCTTCCATGTGTCATCCCAGATCCAACGATTCAGAATGATTTCGTGATTTTGGCAATCACGAGTCTTCATTCTTCGCCACCCTTATATGCCTAAGTTTTGAAACCCCGATGGCTTGTAGATCTTCGCCACCTATCCTCCACAGTGGACGGATGGATGGTTATCTTCGCGGTTTCAGGATTTTGCGTATCGGGGTATAAAATGTAGTCCCATCTACTCGTCCAAACTCGATTCCCAACTGGTGTGGATCTTCGCCATGTGTCTTTTCCTATGGACAGTTCCAATCTAATCGAAACTTTGATGAGTCTGTTCTCGTCTGCATACACAAGGTTAGACCTCATGAGCCTTCTTCCGGATCTAACAACTATTGGTCTGTGCGCTCATATCTGACGGTCCAGACTTGACCTTCTCCTGAATGCTCTTCTGGGTGTCTGGACGTGGATTCGACGGTCCATATCTCCTCTCCCAGTGTCGATCCAACAGTAGTTGTGCTCCTCCTCCTGAGCTTTCATTCCTTCATTACCTTAGAAGATTTTCTAAGTGTCGAAGTTTTCAACCTTCGATTCTTCCGCAAGCCCAGAGACTTTGGGTCTCGTCTACATTTTTGGAAACACTGTCCCTCCTGAGCTTTGATCTCTTCAAATATTTTTATCTCCCACACACTTCTTGCATCCTTGGGATTTCGTCAAACTCAAATCCGAAGGATTTCTCGAAAAGAAATCTTCTCACCCACTTGGCGTTCTCTTTGCTCGATGCACACCTTCCATAGATTTTCTTGACAGAGTGTTCATTCACTCTATCCCCTTAGGAACTCAACAAAGAGTTCCTTCTGTGCACACTTGCACCGGCTCAATGCCCACCTGGCAGAGCTCTACAAAACCTTTGTGATTTTGTCCCTCTGTGCCTTCTCTGCATAGTCTCACCTCCCGAGTATTCAGTAACTCTGAGGTTTCTCCCTGAGTCTGTGACCACTCTGGTGTGCCCTCCTAGCACGTTCTCCTCTGATTCCATAGAATTCAAATGTGCATTCCTTGTGTTGGCTACATAACCTCCAGTGTTTTGTTGTGCACTCCTTACACAACCTAAAGAACCAGACTGAAATCGACAAACTCACAAACAGATAGTAAAATCTATCTATCACTTGTATCTATAGCATACAATTGACATTCAAATGCACAAACACACTCAGATAGTTCATGGGCAGGAAAATTTTCTTCGTATTAATTTCAGAATGTCTATACAAATGTGTTTACAAAAACTGGACTGCTACAGAGTCTCATTTCCCTCTCTCTCGAGACCTCTCAACTCAAGTCTCTCCTATTCTAACTCTCTCCTCTCCTCTCCAATTCTAACTCTCTCCTCTCCTCTGACTCTTATTTCCCTAATTACCCCCCTTACAAAATGAGGGCTATGTGAGCTTATCCTCTTCACCGTCTTAGTGCCATCACTTTCTCTGTTGTGGAACAATACTTCTACGGCTACATTACATAAATGGATGCCCAGTCCTGACTACGTCTTGGGCTTGCTACAGGCTACCATTTAAGGAAACCTCAACCACTACCTGTACAAATGCGTGTTCAGCTCTTATAGCCTTAGAACATGAACGATCTACATCAAATCATATTCCAAAAATTTTGAAAACAGGAGGGTCGACACCTCTCCCTTTCTTCATTGAATTATTGTGTGTTGGTGCGTGTGATGAGGTGGAGCGATGCTCCAGCATCACAAGCACCAGATCAATGGGAGGGATATATTGTGGAGAGTGAAAGGAGAATTAAACAACGTGTTATTTCCAATCCCACAATTATTCTAGACCATCAAATCTTATAGATTCAAATATCGATGACTATGGTTGATCCACCAAATGATCAGATTAAGTTGTGACCATCGAATATGAAAGCGCAGATCAAGGGCAGGGATTGATTGCAGATCGCGAAGGGAGAATTAAAAAAATGCTAATTCTAATCCCTTAATTAGTATAGACCGTCGATTGACACTCGCCAAATAGATCTACGGTTGGCATCAGTTCCACTACCAATGAGTAGTTTTCCATTGCGGAGCTCGACGATAGTTTTAAGCATCATGTTGGTTGGGACCCCACAATCATCCATGTTCACTAATCTACTCCGGGACCATTTTTGAATACCCAAATTCTTGATAGTCGTTGGATCGCTTTAAGTGGAAGGATAGGATAAGCAAGGGAAAAGGGCTAAGATCTCAAATACCCAAATTCCTGATAGTCGTTGGATCACTTTAAGTGGAAGGATAGGATAAGAAAGGAAAAAGGGCAGAGATATCAAATACCTGAATTCTCGATAGTTGTTGGATCACTTTAAAGTGGAAGGATGGGATAAGCAAAGAACAAGAGTCGTTGGATTTAAACCAAGGCAAAGTAGCATCATAGACAAATCAAGTTGTCGATCTAAGATCATGATCAACAAACAACATTCATTTCGGGTTAAAAGTTGTGAGGAGGTTACACTTCGGGGAATCTCAATTCGGAAGAACTGGGAAGTGGAGAAATCGAATTACCCAAAGTCTCGAAGGCCGAAGTTCTGAAGTCACTCTCAGTTGTCGATATGAGATACATTTCGGGAGTCAGGACAACCATTAGATCCAGGAAAAGAACATGTGCCACATGAGGATATCCACGTCAGCAAGGACATGTGGCACAATCAGATGATGACAAGTGTCAAAGTGTAGTTGGCATTTCAGGTATGCGAAAGTCACGAATCTAAGTAACATGTGGCAGCCACTCAGTCAGTGCCACGTCAACAAGTGACGTCAGCAAGTTACATCACTCAAGGTGTTTTGTACTTCAGGAGTTTCACCACTAGAAAATACCCGAAGTCTCGAAGTTCCAAAATGAACAAGAATTGTTCATCGTGTGAATAAAATCTAATCGTTCGATCTACTTCGACGAAATGAACTCCGAAAGATTGAAGGAATGTGAAGGAAAAATCACCTGAAGCATCGAAGGCCAAAGTCAACGTTAACCGTTGATCTACTTCGGGAGCTTTCCCAACCTATGGTCAAGTATAGTGGAAGGATATCATAAGTGGAGGTGTTAACCGACAGTAAGCGATCACCACCGCTTTATGACTCATTTGGTAGGTAATCACTTCGGAGGAATTTCTACCCCAGACGAATAGTCGAAGTTTCGAAGTAAATGAGAACCGTCCAACTCATCGTGACATTAAAACGTGATCATTGATCTTGACAAGTGATCAAGCACTTCTTTATCTTAGCACCTGGTCACCACCTGTGGTCGTATGGAATAAAGAAACAGAGGGAAAAAGAAGAGGCAATCCTCAAATCAATAAGCACGTGGTTTTGCGCATATGGTCATATGTAAATGGTTTGAAGAAAGATCCTCATAAAGATTTAATTCGATAGAGAGTTAACACTAGAATAATATAGAGAATTGATAAAAGATGAAAATATGATTTGTTTGTGAACTTAGAACACAACATAACCATGAGTATGATATAATGAGTCGATCCATGTCTGTGATCAACTCATGAAGACAAAAGAACCGACACACAATCATGATTAAAAGAGAGTTAATTCATGAGCATTATGAATAAAGGATAAAAGGAAAAATGGAATTAATTAAAGATTAATATTATCATTTAAATGAAAAGGTACAATGGTTCAAATGTCAAAAGACACAATGATTCAAATTCACACAAGTTGGAAGACTATATAAACAAGAAGGAATGGTGAGAAGATGTGTAGTTGAATTTGTTGAAGTATATATATTTATATATAATGGATTGAATGAAGGTTCATTCTATCAGGTTGGTGCTTGTTTACAAGCTCGGTCTTGTATGAGGATTGGATTCCTCACATCTCAGTTGGATCTGAGATCAACAAGCTGGGACTTGTTATGAGGGTTCGATTCCTCATTTCTCAGTTGGATCTAAGAACTATAAGCTAGGTCTTGTAACAAAGAGTTGGGTATCTCATAATTGTTTGAAGATGATATTCAAATATTGATCTTATGTATTCATTCAAGTTAAATAAATAAATAAAGTATTTATTCTTTTATATATTGGTTCATAAAATAAAAT
>ML839321.1:32671-52134 GCA_009831015.1 Picea engelmannii | reverse complement strand
GGTGTTTCATACCATATGACTCCTCACAGGGAGTGGTTCTGTGAATATGAAAAATACGATGGTGGTGATGTATTCCTAGGAGATGACTCGACAGCCAAAATCATGGGACGTGGAAGGTTTAAGTTTCTGCTAAAAGATGGAAGGATTAGAACTCTCCATGGGGTTATCCAAATTCCAAAACTAGCCAGGATCCTAATATATATAAGCAAGTTGGATGATGCAGGAGTGGATATTGTATTGGGAAAGGGCACTTGCAAGATGGTACGAGGAGCAATGGTGTTGATGAGGGGAGTTCGGTGTGGAACTTTGTACAAGTTGTTGGGAAGAACTTATACTAATGGGTGTAACAGTCTGTTGTCCCTAAGCAGACAAATAAATAAGACAAGACCAATACTATCCCTTGAAAGAAGACCATGCTTTGGCATCAAAGACTGGGTCATATTGGAGAAAAGGGCCTTCAAACACTACACAGTAAAGGTATGGTTGAACGTATGTCTAACTGCACTATGGATTTTGATTTCTGTGAACATTTCAAATATGAAAAACAGAATCGAGTAAGATTTCCATCTGGTGCTACAAGAGCAAAGGGGATCTTAGAGTTGATACAAAGTGATGTGTTTGGACCTGTGTGTGTTCCATCACTAGGTAAATCATTGTATTATGTTTCATTCATAGATGATTTCTCAAGGAACACATGGATTTATTTTCTTAGAAAGAAATCTGAGCTATTTGATAAATTTAAAGAGTTTAAGGCTCTGGTAGAAAATCAGATAGAGAAGAAAATAAAGGTATTGAGGACAGATAATGGTGGATACTTCTGTTGAAATGAATACGAATAATTATGTAAGAAGTGTGGTATAGCAAGGCAGAAGACTACTCCATACACACCTTAACAGAATGGAGTTGCAGAAAGGATGAATAAGACATTGATGGAAAAATCAAGGAGCATGCTCAACACTGTTGATTTAGGATAGGAATTCTGAGCAGAGGTAGTGGGTACAGCGTGTTACCTGGTCAATCGATCACCCTCATCAACACTTGATGATAAAAATCTTCACGAGGTATGGACTGGAAAGAAACCATCTCTTGAACATCTTAGAGTGTTTGGTTTTGATGCTTATGTACATGTTCCAAAGGAAAATAGGAATAAGCTAGATTAAAAAGTTGAAAAGTGTATCTTTATTGGTTATAAATATGGTGTGAAAGGTTATAAGATTTGGAACCCAGAAACTAAGAAGATTGTTTACAGTCAAGATGTTGTTTTCTGAGAGGTGAAATATGTTTCCAAACAAGAATTCCTACCAAGGCCAGAAGAACCTGAGAAAATAGAATTTGATTTGGATGATGCAAAATATGAATCATCTAAAGAAGATGAAGAAGAAGAAGAAGAACCTCATACCCCGGTATTGAGGAGATCGGTGAGGGAAAGAAGGAAACCAGAAAGGTATATTCCACCTGATTTTCGTTCTAATTTTTCTTTATCTATTATTGATGATGATCCCATAACTGCCAGGGAAGCAGTGAATTCAGAGGGTAGTAAACTCTGGAAGAAGGCCATGGTTGAAGAAATGGATGCCTTAGATAAGAATGAGGCATGGGATATAGTTGAGTTTCCAACTAGAAGAAAATTTGTTGGTAGAAAATGGTTGTTTAAGAATAAGTTTAATGCAGAAGGAAAAGTGGAGAAATACAAATCTTATTTAGTAGCAAAAGGTTATTCCCAGGTAGAGGGAATTGACTTTGGTGATATTTTTTCTTCTGTTGCGCAGTTAAATTCTATTAGAGTTATTTTATCTATTGTTGTTTCTTTTGATATTGAAGTGGAACAGATAGATGTGAAGACATCATTCATACATGGGGATCTGGAAGAATAAATCTACATGAAGCAGCCAAAAGGATTTGTAGTGAAGGGAAATAAAGAGTTGGCCTGTAAGCTAAATAAGTCACTATATGGTCTGAAGCAATCACCTAGGATGTGGTACCAAAAGTTGACACATACATCCTTGGATTGGGATTTGTGAGAAGCAGGGTTGATCACTGTGTATATTCCAAGAAGGTTGGTAATCACTTCATTTATGTAGTGTTGTATGTTGATGACATGTTGTTGGTAGGAAATAACATGGATGTTATCAAGGAGGTGAAATTGCAGCTATCCTCCAAATTTTACATGAAGGATCTCAGTCCCGCTAACTTTATTCTAGGAATGGAGATTAAAAAAGATCATGCAAACAGGAAACTCTGGTTGAATCAGAGAAAATATGTTGAGACGATATTGTAGAGGTTTAATATGCATGGAAGTAAACTGGTCAAGGTTCATATTCCTATAGGTGTAAATTTATCTGCAGATCAGTGTCCCAGGAAACAGGAATAAGAAGGGGACATGTCCCATGTTCCTTATGCCAGTGCAGTTGGAAGTTTGATGTATGCAATGGTTTGTGCTATACCATACATTGCACATGTAGTGGGATTTTTGAGTAGGTATATGTCAAAACTACAGAAGGAGCATTGGATAGCAGTAAAGAGGGTCTTCAAGTATCTTCATGGCACTACCAGTTATGGATTGTGCTACCAAGGAAGACCAGGATTGGACAAAGTGGTGGACATACATGGCTTTGTTGATGCAGACTGGGCTAGATATCTGGATCGCAGAAGATCTACAAGTGGGTATGTGTTTAACCTATTTGGAGGAGCAATCATTTGGATGAGCAAAAGATAGGTTGTAGTGGCACTCTCAACTATAGAAGTTGAATACATGGCAGCCACTCATGCAAGCAAGGAAGCAAAATGGTTACATATATTGTATTCATGTATTGGGTTGTTACAACAAGCAGTGAGATTATATTGTGAAAGTCAAAGTGAAATCTTCCTGGAAAAGAACCCAACTTATCATTCGAAGACAAAGCATATTGATGTTCAATATCACTTTGTGAGAGACATGATTGAAGAAAAGAAGGTGTTGTTGGAAAAAGGTTGACACTTCGAAGAATGTTGCAGATTCATTGACAAATTATGTGAGCATAGAAAAGTTCTCTTGGTGTAGAGTAACAATGGGCATTGTTTCTCTGGATTGTTGACTATATAATCCTGTGGACCCCTCAATGCAAAGAAAAAAACAAGTGGGAGAATTTTGGGTATGTGTTATATTCTTTTCATGTGTGTGCGTGGGCGCGTCAGATTCAACTTTTCTATTTTTTTGTCACAAATCTTATCACATACGGACCCAACCAGTGCATTTGGAACTTTCTAGGGTGCTGCGAAAATTTGTTGTCATAGAGAAAAACTAGGTCTCTCATTTAGAACTTCTTCTTTTTAATATTTCTATCACACCATGCATTTTCACGCACTTTCTGAGCTTGTGGATGAAATCCTGCGACGAAGTGGTCTTCCTCTAGTTCCACTAGCTCTGACAATCTTTTCTCTACTACACCAGAATCAATGAGCTCTGTAAGCGTGAAAATGCATAGACTTGGCACAATGAACTCCATGGGCATAACTACTTCCTAGCCATATACTAATCGGAATGGTGTATGTCATGTAAAATTCTTACATGTAGTCTAATTATCCCATAGTACTGCAGGAATCTTTAGGTCCTAGCCATCTTGACTTATATTACACATCTTTGTCAACCTGTCGCAGTGCTTATATATCTTGCTCCTAACCTTTTTGTTGGTGGGTTGATCATTCCAATGAAATCAGCTACCCATTTATCAAATGCATGCAATGTAATTTGCAGTATTAAAGGAATCTCATCTCTTTTATATGGCTTCCCAACTCGCTGACAGAAATCACAGGTCTGACAGAACTCCTTAGCATCCTTATGAAGGGTCAGCCACCAAAGTCTTGCACAAAAAAAAAAATGAGTCATTGCTTTCTCTGCATAGTGGCCTCTCGCAATTCCTTCATGTGTCTCTGATAATATCATAGGCCTCTCGTGCTCTAGTACACATTGCAGAAGAATACCATTTGTGCCTAACTTATACAAATTCCCCGCTATGAGTTGATAATATCTTGCCTTTACTACTCACTAATTCTTCTCTGCAATTGGAAAGTCAGGTGGGACTATTCATGTGCTCAAGAACTAGACAATATCTGCAAAGTAATCTTCAATCGTCTATACTATGAACAAGTGCGCATATGGTAGACTTTCATCCAAATTTCATGCATCTTCCCATGTTAGTATGCGCAACAAATGATCAGGTCCTAAGTTAATTTTCTTGGTTTCATAATCATTTCAAAATCATACTCCTGAAATAGTAATAGCCATTTGCATATATCCCCCCCCCCAACACTGGATTATTGAATAAGTATATCAACTCAAAATGATATGTGTACATCTTAAAGTGTGATCTTAGAAGATAATGCCTAAACTTTTGTAGTGCATACACCATTTCTAGTCCTTTGTGTTTTGTAGTAGTGTAATTATGTTCAGTAGTCGAAAACTTCCTACTGGAAAATGCAATGGGATGATCCAATCCGCCTTCCCCTGGCTGAGCTAGAAATGCACCTAACGTTATAGATGATGCATCTATGTGGACATGGAATTCCTTCTTCCAATATGGAAGTACTAAAATTGGTGCAGTAACCAGTTTCTGCTTTAAGGTATCCAAATTTTGTTGAAATTCATTGTTCCATTGAAACTTGACCTCCTTTTTCAACAATTTTTCTAGTGGAGTTGTGATCTACACGTATCCCCTGATAAACGTCTTGTAGTACCCCAGGTGACCCAATGTTTCTTGTATTTGTCACACTGAATTAGGTGTTGGAAAAACAACAATAACAACAATCTTCACATGATCAAACAAAATTAATTATTTACATACTACAATACCTAGCAGGATACCAAATGGTGCACAAAAAATACACTTCTTCAAGTTCAAGGAAATATCGAACTATCTACATATATCCAACATTAAGCATACAATTTCAATATGTTCCTTCAAGAAACTAAACATTGTCTAATCATCCAAGCATACTTTTAGGAATTTATGAATAAATTCTTTAAAAGTTGCGACAACAACTCGGGAAAACATTGTTGGTGCAATTTTCAACCCAAAAGGCATGACTGTGTACTGATAACATCCCCATTTCATCACAAATGTTGTCTTATACATATCCTCCTGCACAGTCTTAATCTGGTGATACTCAGAGAATCCATTAGTAATGAGTAAGCTTATTTTCATCCTACATTCTCCAAAACATCATCTGTAAATGGAATAGGAAATGGGTCATGTAATCAAGCATCATTTAATTTCTGCAGATCCATGCAAATTATGATTCCACCTATTTTCTTATCTTGATTCACCATTGGACTGCTCCATTATGACTTGGTGACAGGTTCACTAATCCTTACTTCCAACATCCTATCTATTTCTACTTTCACTTTTTTCTTATATACTGGATTCAATTGGTATGGTCTCTGCTTCACTGGCTTGGCATCCAGATTCAAAGGAATCTGCATCTCCCTTAGCTCCCTAGAAATCCCTTTCATTTCTAAAAATGTAGTTGGAAAAAGGTCATGCTATTCACGCAATAAATCAACAATATTCTCAACAGTTTCTTCATTTCAGTAATCTCTAATGTTTACAAACTTGGGATTATCCTTCATACCAATATTCACCTTGCACATTTTCAACGACTTTGTATACTTGGTAGATTCAAGCTTGGGAACCTCTACTACGCGCTCTCCTTTGGTTTCTAGTATTTGAAAATTTCTCAGGTATTCATCCTCTTGGTCCTCTCCTGCAACGTTATAGAATTCCAAAACCTATTGAACATTCGTAGAATATGCGGGTGCACTACATAAGGGTATTGGTATCGTCAATTATTCTAATGTAAAGATATTGTTCTTGATAATATGTAGAGTTGTGTTTACCAAAGGGGTATCATATTCAAACTTTAAAGTTACCTTGAAGTTGTGATTAAAATCTTCCCAATCTATTGTTCCTCTGTGTACTTCGAGTTCCAAGTACCGATTCTTCAAGATCGTATCCAGAGTGTGTACAAAAAAGTGTGTCCATTCCTTCTTAGGTAATGAGCTCCATGTCATGGTGCACTGTGTGAGATGATATGTAGGACAACTCAACCCAGTATACTTCTACACAGTATATGTATTTTATGTCCCGAACCTAACATGTAACAACATTCTACAATGCCACCAATTATCTATTATGTCTTTATGCACATCCCACCACCTTGCAAGAGTCCCTTTCAGTGTGATATCTAAATCTATCAATCTTTGTTGTTCTGATATCTGCAATTCAAATTCTTTTACAAAAAGTTCTACATCTGTTAGTCCATCACATTTTGGGGGATCACATACCTCAGCTCCAATCCAATGCAATGTGCATGTAATATGAGAACATCTCCTTGTAGATACTTCATGTAACCTATGTTGTCAATGTTCCATGTCTTCTTCTAAATCCGATGCGCAAGAACTAATACTTTGCCAGCTAAGTACTACCTCAATAGTAGGATTAATATAGTCATCCATCCATGCAGTCACATTGTAAAGTTTATCAAGTTCTTTTCCCATTGTCGATTCCACATATCTCCTTCCTTATGTGGGATCCAATGGTGCAGTAACTCTCAAGTATGCTACTTCAAAGATCATTTATCTCTTTTTCAAATAAATAATGGTTTGATTATTGAAATCCAAATCGATTCCAAGTAACGTCATATAAGGTTTAATACCATCCATTATCTCGATTACTTTAGAATATGATGTTTTGTGCACTTCATTGATGTTAACATTCACCCCTGTCATTCTTCCAATCAGAACAATCTTGTGTTGATTTTCTAGCCTCAACTGAGTTGGTGAGAAGATCAACTTCGGTTTTCCCATAATTTCCCATGTCTCCTTTGGAATGACATTCACATCAAATCCCAGATCCAAGGTTTGATTTATTCCTTGTTTTCCAATAGATTTAGAAACTTCCTCGACTTGTATTGATGGAACATTTTGTTCGTTGTAACGTAATGGCTCTTTTACTGTGTTTTCAGTCGGAATAAGAGTACGTGTTTTTGGGAGTATTTTTTCATAAACTATAGGTACTACTTGAATTGAATAGCATGTTTTGGAACTGTAATTGGGATGGCTTCAATGGTCCAACAATATTTTGAGTGTGCTTCATAATTTTCAATCTTCTAGTTGTATAATGTTGAGTTGGAGTTGTGTCTGACTGACAGGGGAGATTTGATTGATATTTCTCCTTGTGAATTTGATTTGACATAATATCTTTGTGCATTTACTATTTGGTATAGACATTGTGCTTCCTGATATTCATCCAGTGACTCACTCCAAGGTCTCCCTTCACTAGGATCTAGAGGAATTATTATTTTTCTTCCATTCCATTTTAAATTGATTCTATCTTTTTCAAGGGAGATATTTGCTTTTATCTGTCGTCCCCATGGTCGATAGACAAGTGCTACATACTCTATCATTCCCTCAACTAATTCGATTACTTAGAAGTCGATTAACATCATTATACCCATGATATAAGTTTCAATGTTTCTAGGTATACCAACATGCTCTATTAATCTTTGATATGCTAACTTTAGGTAATTTAGTGTTGGATCCAATGAGGGTCATCCCAACTGTATCCATGTCTCTCAAGGTAGGATATTTACTTGTCATCCAAATTCGACTACTTCCTGGTTAATCAACACCCCATGAATTTCTAATTCAAGCTGTGGGTCGTAATATTTATTTTTATAGGAGAGTGTTTGATGTATTTGGATGGTCTTTGCCCTTCTTTATACTCTCTTAGTATATTAATCATATCTAGAAATCAACTGATTGAATTCTTTTCTTTTAAGAGTTGTAAGAATTCTTGTACCATATCTTCGTTTTTTCTTCCTCTGTTTGGTTGGTCTTGATTAGAATTTCTGAAGAATTTAAGCACTTCTCTCATAATATGCTCTTCTTTATCTGGATTTGGGAACTGATTAGATTTCCCTGACTATCAATCATGTAAGGGGAGATTATCTCGTCCTGCGCCTAATCTAGTTACAATGTGTAATTTATTTGAATTTAGCACTTCTTCTTTTGAGACTGCATATAAGAGGTTTACATTCTTTTTGGTCATGATCTTGTCAAGTACTATTGGAGAGTCTTCCAATGAGTGATCACCAACACCACAAATGTTACAAAATTTCAAGTCAAACTGATATTTTATTGGGCATTCGGGGTTAATATGGTCGTCTTTCCAGCAGTTGTAACAGTACGGTCGGCCTCGATCATGACCCCGACCCTGACCTTGGAATTCGGCTCGACCTCGGCCCTCTCGACCACTACCTCTACCATAATAATCAATTCTTCTCCCATAAACGTTATTATGATCAGTTTATTTAGTATGATAGATTGCAATTACATTTATATTATGTGCATTTAGGTGGCACTCAGATGTTATGTGGATATGCATTTCACAGATATGAAACCACTTGGTGTTTTTCAAATTGTGCGGGAAATATTATACACTATGTTCGTTCAAGATTTCACATTTGTTGCAGTATGTTTCTGTTTGCACTCGTCATGCATCTATTGTTCTAGGTGCTTGTTCTTTAAGATTGCAAGTATCTTTTGTATGACAATATTTGCAGCATGTTGTACATCATAGCTTTCTTCTTCTCGGGGATAGATTTTTAATGGTTTGTTGTAGATGTTCTAGTTTTTCCTCTAACCTTTCTGTTGACAAGGAAGTTGATGGGCCGTCATCATCTGAATCAACCCATTGCACTTTCTGTAAAGTGTCTTCACATGAGGTTATCTTATAAAGTCGTAATGGATTTCTGATTCATTATAGCAATCTGGCTACGTACCATTGTACTAGTATACTTTGGTCAATTGTCGATGGTATTTGGCTAACTAGATCTTTGAATATTTTTCCGTATTCACAGACCAACTCACCTGGTCGTTGCTTTATTTCTTTCATCTTTTCTGTAGCCAAGTGTGTAACATCTTGGACCTTGAAAAATGATAAAAAAATTCTTTTTTATTTCTGATTTTGATCGACTTTGATTTTTTGTGAGATTCATGAACCAAATTAGAGCACGGTGTCGAAGAGCGGCATTGAATTTCACCATATTCTTATCTACATCTGATATGTTTGTTGCATCCCAGAGTTTTTCGTAAACAAACCAATGTCTTATTGGGTATTCATCTCCTTCGTAAAGGGGAATATTATTGAGTCCCATGGCTTCCTTAAGAATGTTATATTTTTGTGATCCTCAACTTATAACGCTTTTTGATTGGGAAGTATAAATCTTATTTGGTTGTTCTTCTGTCAACTTTTATGTCGATCGGTCTTCAAGAGGATGGTATTCAAGTAGTAATTGCTTCTTGATTTCTCGAGAAGTTAGTTCTTTGATCTAAGAAATTTGGTCTTTATATTCAATGAGACATCATTCTATCATACATGTCAGTTCACCACTATAATTTGTTAGATTTTATTCTCTTGATATAAGATTTGGCAGGGGGGTCGGGTCCATGAGATCCTTGATGTGGATGAGAATTGTATCAACTTCATTTATTTCTAGCTTGACAATCAATGTGTCACGTAAATTTCCATGCTCTTTAGTTCTATACCATAATTGTGGAGATTGTTTGTCAATATGAAGTATTTGTTTAATAAATTCTCTAATTCGAGGATTGGTTGCTTGAACAAGAGGAAAGCGTATCGTTGGTCATGATTCTTTGTAATCCATACTTTCAACTTGTTTCTCTAGTTGATGGGTGTCCATGCTAGCCTCTATCAATGATGCTTCATTACTTCTGTCAGGGATCATCATGGATGCTATTATTTCCAGCTCTGGTCGATTTATTTCAAACTCAAACTACTCAAGTGCTCTTTTAATCTAATCTGCTCCAATCCTTTCTATGTTCATTTTTTGGATGGTCCATAGGTTATGAATCTCCTCTCTTTTCTTTTGTCTCTTATCTCACTCCAATTTTTGGATGTCAGATGTTTGTTTGTAAATTTGTTTCCCTCTTGAATACATTTATGCTTCAATTGATCGAATGTCTATATGCTCTTTTCTTATGGAATCTCATGGATTAGCCGACCCATGAATGTCACCCCCACTTACTCAAAGTCGATGAGAGTGGCCATGTTTATTTTCTCAAAAAGTAGTCCCACACTTGTTATGTATTTTCACCTTGCTTCTAGAAATTTGGCCCACTTTTCATCTCTCTCTTCCCAGTGACTATTTGATGGTGGTGTGCCAAGTCGAGTTTGAAATTTGGCAATGTCATCTATGCCTTCATCGAGAAAAACATTTGAAACAGTCTAGGAACTATGCACAGGAATCCATCATGTAGCTTTGTGTAGAATTCATCTTTTATTGTATCGAGGGATGTTTGATCCTCGATAGCTTGTTTTTTTATACAATATTTAGTGATTCTTTCAACCCACTCGTGCAGATTCGTTTGACCCCCATTTTTTAGTTTGAGGGTTAATTTTTCATTGAGCGTCAATTTACATATTATCGGATTTGTTTATGTACTTGAACAAGGCTTCCGAAATAGCTTCTAGATATATTTCGTGGGTCTCTGAGAAAAATGGTGAGCATGCTTCTACTAGCATCAAGTTGTTTCTTCGTGCATAGTTATTAATGTAATTTTCAGTTTTTGGTCCCACCATTTGCATATGTCTTGTAGAGTTATCATCTATATGAACATATGCATGCTTGGATTTAGAACTACCGGCAACATAACCAATGTTGTAATCTAGGGGAAAGTAGGGGATTGCTACTAGTAGTTCAACACATAAGAAAGCATAGATTCATATACATGTAGATAGAGGCATACACAAAGTAGTGGAAGCCCAAAGAACAATAATATATTATATGAAAAGTCAATACAACACAATAGATACAATCTTTCTCATAGAGCTTGTCTATTTATACCTATATGTTTAGTTACTAGGCAGTTATAACTACTTAACTTCCTGGGTCGGTTGGTTAACAAAGACTTCAACCGAATTATAATTCTGACTTCAAAAATAGACCAACTATCTCTTGGTCGATTTTAAGGTCTAGTCGATATAGTCGACTAGACCTTACAACAATATTATCCATGTCATAGTCTCCTACCTGTGCATTAAGTCAGAATTCCATATTCATCCTTTTCTTACATTGTATATGATTAACTACTCATTGTGCATCAAGTGTTTCTTTATATTACGCACACTAGTTGATCACCCCACACAATGCATTCAATGTAGTTCCATCCTTCATTAGTTCTAATAAACTCTCTAAGAAACCTTTTAGAGTACTTACCTTCTCAAATGCCCTTTCTATCATCGAGTGGTCATAGGCTGGAGGCATGTCATACACAGGTTGCAAGGTTGATGCTCCCCATTATGTTTCTAACATCTCCTTCCTTGATTTATTATATTTGTCTCTTTATTTACAAGAATCAAATGTCAAAGGAGGTTCTACTGCTTTCCTGACCCACTAGTCAGTCTGAATTCCTTGTTCGGTCACATCAAATTTTGTTCTTTCTCCTCCTCAAGTAATTGTTTCTACCTCAAGTCGATCGCTACACTCTTTTGGTTGTGATCAACAACAGAAAATATGTTGTTGCATGATCCAACTATCTACAGTATGTGCACGTTGTATAAGGATTCAAACAATCTCGCATCAAATTCCCAGGCTGGTTACAATTATAACAAATAATTGGTCCTCTTCCTCTCTTGAATCCTCCTCTTCCCCGACCTCAGAATCCTCCTCTTCCTCCTTGATTGTATCCCCTCAGAGTATTGTATTGTGGTACCCCTCCTTCCAATATGTCTTCCCCTTGAAATTTGTATGCATATGTGGTGTGTTCTCTCATACATACTTATTCACTATCTTTTATTACTCTCTGTTTACTCTCTATCCCAAAACCCTTACATATTTATACAATTATAATAGGGCTTATCCCGTTGTTATAACCCTAATTTGCACCAGACATGCTTACCTGGCATCAGGGCATCTCAGATTCCTTCTTTGCCAAAGCACTGTTGAACAACTCTTCTTAAAAACCTCTTTTATAAAGGCCCACGTGCCCTACTCCATTACTGTACGCATGTACACACTAGCTGACCCAAAACAGCCCGCGTGTACCTACAAAATCACGAAAAAAAGGAAAGTTTTCGATGGAACACACAGCTTTGGGTGATTTAACTAAACCTTTCAGCCATGCATGGTCGAGGGTTTGACCAAATACCTTACTTCTTCTAGCCTATAAAAGAAGGGTTAGGGGTCCCATTTGGAAGAGGAGAATCATAGTAAAGAAACTATACCCGATTGCGCATTCCCTTTGTCCCAACCCTTTAGCAATCCTTGTGCAAAGAGAAAGATAGAGCAAAGAAGTTGGAGGACAGTTGAAGAGGAGCCCAGGACCAGGTTCATGGAGCAGTGGTCAGCTTCATCATTGTAAGTTGATTTGTTGAAGTTAATAATAAAGAAATACTTTTCCCATCCCACCATATGAGGTTTTCATGGTTTATTGCATACTTGTTTATTGAATCTCTAACCCATTAATCTATATATCAAATGCATGTGGAGTTTTTTGTTTGTTTTGTGTGAATGCAGGTCAGCCTTGGGAGGAGAGATGCAGTCAAAAAGCGATCAAGCATGAGGAAGGATCGACATCAAACGCTTGAAATAAGGTATGCTCAATTGATCTTCTTAACTATGTATTTACTTAAGAATAATGGGGATTAGGTCTGGGATGACGGTAGAAAGTAGAAATCTTTAGGTCTTTTATGCATGCATAATTAAACCCTAAGTGCTAGTCTGTAGAGGGATTTCCCACTCACAACAAAATTGGCGACCATACTAGGGAAAGTCTAGGGTTTCTGGGAATTTTTTTTTTTGGGTATTTTTAAGAAATGGTTTCATTTCCTGTTTTTAAAGTTTCTACAAAAGTCTGAGCTAACAGAGATTCCATCCTTCCATACCAATTATCTTTGTTTCTTTGCTTGACTGTAATTTTTTTTTTCGAGACCCACAGAGGTACACACAGCCTGTATAAGGTCTGCACGCGTGTAACCGCGCCCTGCATTCTCACAGCCCGCGTGTACATGCTAGTTGAGGAAGTGTCAGTCGCATGTATGATTCCAGAAAATTTCTTTTAAAGGGGCAGTCATCCTCTTCCCTGTTAGAATTATTCCTTCTCAGGTGTTTTCTGGAACTCTTTCTAGTCTTTGTTGTTTACAGTCTATAGCTTAGGTTTCACCTCGGATTGGTTTGTTCTATGAATTTTTCCTTGAATTCTTTTCTTTTTTCTGTTAAAGTGTCTGAGTCTTCAAGAGATTCTGGTTCTCAGTATTAGTAGTCTCTGCCTGGGCTGGCTTGCTTAGCTTTTCATTTGTCTCATAGTTTCAGATATACACGTGGCCTATATAAGGCCAGCACGCGTATACACGCGCTCTGACTTTACACAGCTCACGTGCACACACTTGCTGTGGAACTGTTAGCAGTGTGCTTGTGGAGGGAATTTTTGTTGAAGGTGAGGCAGTCATCCTTTCTTTTGACAAGAGTTAAACCTCTCAGGTTTGGGTCTCTGTCATAGCAGTCAGTAACTTAGGTTTGATCACAGCAATAACTTTCTTTTTTCATTTAGAAGTTTTCCTCAAAATTTTTCTTTTATAGGGTTTTTAGACAAGTGTGAGAGTCCAATTTTAATTTTCTTGTGTGTGACTTTTAAAGTGACTCTTTGCGATCTGCGCTTAGGCCAGAAGTTTTCTTGGTTTTGACTTGTTGATATTTTTCCTTTTTGCTTTGTGAGCATTCAAATAAAAAAAATTCTTTTATTTCTTTGTTGGTTAAAAAGTGTTGTTTTGCATTAGTAACCAGGGAAAAGTCTTTGCTTTCATAAGTTCTTGACGGTTTACTTAGATCATAAGTAGCTCGTAGTCGAGTGAAATTCTGCTTTGAGTTTGTTGTTCAAAGATCTTAGAAAAAATTTTAAGTTTGAAAAGTTGTTTAAGAGTTGAGTGAAGTAAAGGTTTTTGTTTCCAGCTTTTTGTTTATTTTTCTTTCGTCTTTCAAACATCATTAGTTTCACTTTCATAAACTTTTAATTAATCCAAGCCATAAAAATTAACGCTAAATCTAAAATTCATTAGACTTTTTATGTTTGTAGGGTCAACCAACTAGTTTAGGGTTAGGGCCTTGAATTAGGTTGGAGAGGAAACTCTTCAAGGCCATTAAAATCAAACATTGGAGTCTGAGTTAGGGAGTGTCAAAGTCCAGTATCGTGAAATTTATCCAGGACCCCCCTCTAACACAGGGGATAAACACGAGGTCGCGTGCAGAAAGGTAGCGGAGATAAACCCTCCAAAGCTGGACCAATCATAGTGGAGAACACATATAGAGGTCTTGTCTTGAGATTCCGTCGATTGCATTTTCCATGGCGCTTCGTGGGTCTCGAATCCGTTAGAGGTCTTCAGTTGTCTTCCAGACCACTTTCTTTCGATACCCTTGACAAGTTTCGGGCTCGATACCCTGCTCATTGTGGTCTACCCGACTTTCGATTGTACCTGCCTGGTGATTGTTCGCGCACTGGCAACCTAGTTGCCTATCTTTTTAGGGACATACAGAGGTGACTGCGGGGGTATACCGCAGTACCTAGGATAGACATCGGGCCATGCTTTGTAGAGTATACCCAAAGGGTGCTTCTGTGTTCAAGTTTCACTTGCACCAGTAAGTTGCTCTAGTGTTGGTTGTTGTAACTGTTCTTCCAATTAGTTTAGTGTTTGATGGTTTTATCTTGTAGGGACTTTTTTAGTGTGTGTTGTTTTCTGAATGAATAGACAACCCTAGAGTGTCTTTGATCTTCTCACACAGTGGAGGTTCACGATCTTCGCCGGTCACGAAGGCTTCTGGGCCTATCACCGGTTACACTAAAGCCACCCCCACCACCACTAAGGTGAAAGCTAGACCAACAAGGGTCTTTTGAAGTGACTGGGTCACAAGAAATTATGCTCGACCAACATCCGGAGGAAACGACCGTTTTAGACTTTGGAGCAAAAGCTCTTGGTCCACTTGAAACTCCAACCACTGATCTTTCGGCACCCATCATCATACCGATTCACCCTTACGAGTGCCAGACAGTGTCGCATGCAGCAATGGAAACAAATGTTGTCACTCCCTCTGGGAATTCTTCAATTCCCACTACGGTTGTCACCACAGGATATTTTCCACCTCCTAACCCACCGTCACCGGTTCGAGCCACCATGGTCTCAACCGCCCTCTACCTCACATAGTGGTCTGATCTCATCTATGGAGGGGGCCACAACCCCTTTCACACCAAGTACGACAGGCCCTCCATTCTCATACGGGATACCTAGCTCAGGTACAAGTCCTGTACTTTCCTACTCCACTTCATAGAATTTAGGTCTGGGGGCAGGGAGCTCTAACGCTCCTCTGCAAGGCCACATGGGGGGCATTTCAGCTCCTTTTAACACTTTTCCTTATGGGGGAGGTCATATACCTCATTCGTCCCCTTCGCTTGGTGGCACGCATCAACAATCCACCAAGCCACCTGCACACCATAGTTTATTTGGAACAGGGATTCAAGGACTGCCTTCACATAATATGCCGGTAGGTTCGACACCATTTTCTTTGTTTGGTGCGTTTGGTAACAACACCTTCTCGTCAGCTTCTTTCTCGACTAGGGGAAACCCTGGTTCAGACAACCTATTCCTATGCAGGGTACTATTCCTGCACAGGGAGAAAACCCAAGAACTTCTTCTGCATCAGGGCCTTGGAATTCTTGGTAGGGTTATGTTCCCTTGTCAGGAATGTCGATATGGGGAAATTCTTTCCACAATCAAGGGAACCCCAGACAAAGTACTATGCCTATCCCCACGGGATCGGCATGGGGCAACCCTTCCCAAAGTCCTTCGAATGTAATGCATGCCCATCCATCTACGTCCTATTTTGGGAATCAACCGATGATGTCTCCTCACATGCAGAATCTGTACGCTGGTCATGGCCATGGTTTTTACCAAAACCCAGGCTAGCAGCTGAACTTTTCCTGGCAACCTGGTGCCAGTCAAACTCCAGGCCCCTTTTTCCCAGGTTATCACCAACAACCCAAACTACCTTTCCTGGCAACCTTGCATTTTCCAGAATTGACAAGGTTGTTGACTGACCCTATCTATCACAACCTGCGTTAGCCCCTTATGCCGACGAAGTTGCCTTCGGACATACCAAAGTTCAAAGCCAAGCTGAACAAAGATCCAGGTGATAATGTGACTACCTTCCACCTTTGGTGCTCATCTAACTCGTTGAAAGACAACTCTGTACAGTTGCGATTGTTTCAACATACTCTCATTGGGAGTGTTGCAAAATGGTACATTGAGCTCGACCGCTCAAGATAGTCTTCCTTTGACGAATTGGCAATGGCCTTCCTAAACCATTTCCAATTACCTGTGAGATACGACGCTGGCACAGAATTGCTAGCCAATTTTGTACAGACAAAAGCAGACCATATCTCTGATCACATCTGAGAATGGAGATGCCAGAAGAGTTTAATTAAGGTGCCAGTCCCACTAGCATTCCTGCTCGAGTGGTTCCTTAAGTATTTTTTCCCACAGTTATCCAAAGACGTCGCAACATCAGGAGTGTTTTCCGAAGAAGACACCATCTTGCGAGCTCAAAATCTTGAGCTCATCTATTCTCAGTCCAGTTTATTATATGAGATTTTGCCAGATGCGCCACACTCAATACTTGATAAAACTAGATTGAGAGTTGGACCACATGCCGATGGTATTGTTGGTTCAGCACAGACAAAGCCCGTTGAGAAGCTGATGAAGCAGTTGCAGCAATTGTCTATACAACACACAGCGGCCAGCCAAACTACTTTTTTGGCTACTCCCCCTACTAAAATGTCGGATGTACACATAGTGCAATCGACAAATCCAAAGGCCACCCAACAGCCTGAAGAAAAGAAAAAACAACGAAAGAAGGGTAAGGGAGATAAGAAACCCACTAATAATGCTAGCGGGGGCAACACTGAGAAATGGAAGGCGAGGTATCCATGCAACCTATGCACAGAAGACCACCCGACCCACTAATGTCCTCGGCTTGCAGAGGCCCAAAAGTTTGTGACATAGAAACAACATGTTTTGTTAACCAATCCATTTCAGCATGGGCAAAACCTAACCCAAGCCTCTACAAGCGCAGAAGGGGGCAGTCAAGGACCCTCTTTGTCTTCGAACAATCTCGCATCTGTGAATGTGTATATGATGAAGGGTGATGATTTTATATCGACTAGAGTGCATGAATATAGTAAAACAAGCACTTCTGAGAAGGGAAAAGAAGCCAAACTCCCATCTCTTCCTCTACAGATTGAGAAGACTTTGGGCGAAACAATGACACACATCCCAAAATGCACGTTCAAAAAATCTTCTCACAACCCAAACACAAGGGTCACCAAGAACTACTCTGTGGTGGAAGATTTGTCTCAAACCCCTTGTGCGATGTCCTCTTTGGAGTTCCTCCAAAGCTTCCCTTCCCAGAGGAAAGCTTTGTTAACCGCTTTAGGATCTATCGAGACTTGTAATCCGGGTACCATCATGCTAGATACAACCGAGTTAAAACCTCATCTGCCTTACCACATAGCATTTCAGATAGTAGTGGCTCACCCCACGAAAAATTTTACTCGAAATATTTTTCGCACAATGGTTGATGAGGGCGCCTCGACATGCGTTATGTCATTGGCATGTTGGAAGGCCACTGGTCAGTCCATTTTGTCTTTGTCACCTACTCATCTCACTGCTTTCGACGGTCGTTCGTTCAGACCGCATGGTATCATTCCCTCTTTCCCCATGCAGTTAGGAGGGAAGACCATGTGTGTCAAGGTAGAAGTAGTCGACGTGTCCCTCAACTACAATCTCTTGTTAGGAAGGAGTTTGACTTATGCCATGCAAGCAGTGGTTGCTACAATTTTTCGGGTCTTGTTGTTTCCACACGAGGACCGGATTGTGACCATCGATCAATTGTCTTTCTCCAGACCTGACCCTTCATTGGGGGTGTCTTCGGTCCCAATGATTGACAATGCTCAACCAGGCATAGTCAATGTAGGGGTTGGTTTGTGCCCATCTTTGATGGGTACCTTCAATTACCCGCCCCCTCAAGGCGATGTCAAGTTCATATCTGACCACCATAAGGTTGAGATTTTCCAAATTTCGTCATTTCGCACGACTTACTTCACCGATCCGTGAATACTTCCTTCCCCATCGGCCACGATGGATGGGACAGGGCACCCGAGCATGTCCATCCCCTTGTCTGCAGCTGAAGTAGCGTACTCTTTAGTCCAGCAAGCTTCAGCCAACACAGATCCAACTCCTGCACAAGAGTTAGATCCGCTTCTAGAGCCTATTTGGGCTCAGGGTTCTCTCGCTGACACCAATTCGTTAGACTTAGTCTTGCCCTCTGATGAAGCAGTAATTGAAGCAATGACTAGTCCGTACAAACCTTGGGATGATCTTCATCACAGATCATACTTCCTCCCAGAGTTAAGCAGAATCGAAGCCAGAGAACTCACCTTGACTATGACTAGAGATATATCTTGTCCTATTAATCCCTTAGCTACACACGAGGTATATGCTGAGGGTAATATGGAAACCATCATTGAAACCATACCGATCAATATCTCCAGAACCCTTGGCGTAGTGGAGAATGTTTTCGTTGGAGCTAACTGCTCCCCCGGAGAGATTCAAATATACACAGATCTATTTAAAGAATTTCGCGACATTTTTTCCTGGTCTTACGAGGAAATGTCGAGCATTGATCCAAAAATAGTTGAACATGAAATCACAACTTATCTAGATGCCAAGCCTGTTCGACAGAAGCTTCGTCCAGTTAATCCCAGGAAAGCAGTAGCCATTAAGGTTGAGGTTGAGAAACTGCTAAAAGCCGATTTTATCTATCCTATCTATTTGACCCAATGGGTGTCAAATCCTATGTCAGTCAATAAAAAACAAGGCACGATTCATGTATGTACATACTTTCATGATTTGAACAAGGCCTGCCCAAAAGATAATTTTCCCACACCATTCATCGACTAGTTAATTAATGAATATGCGGGTTGTGAGGCCTTCTCTTTCATGGACGATTTTTCAAGATATAATCAAATACAAATAAAACCCGAAGACCAGCACAAAACAGCATGCATTTGTCCATGGGGTACATTTGTGTATCGTAAGATGCCTTTTGGTCTCAAAAATGATGGAGCGACCTTTCAGCGGGCCATGTCTTTTTCTTTCCATGACCTCAAGCATATAGTCGAGGCCTATTTAGATGATTTAGCTGTTGGTTGTGGAGCCTGATTATCTTCCTGATGCAGAGGTTCTTTGCTTTCAGCCGTGTCTATACCCCATGAAGTATTTACACCCCAGAAGTATGTACACTCTTCCACGCGGGGGAGTGCAGAGGGGGGGTACCCCCTCTGCGGGGTCCGGGGGGGAGAT
>ML839320.1:28455-43177 GCA_009831015.1 Picea engelmannii | reverse complement strand
CTAAAACTAACAGAAAGTTTATATAGTGTCGAGTCCTTTGGAATCTCCTTTAAGATTCACGTTTTTCCCTGGCTTGTTATTTACTAGGGGCTTCTCACAAATGCTCGGCTTGCCAAGAATGGTCTTACAACAGATGCCTTTCTTGTGGGAAGAAGGAAACTCTCAACTTTCAAGCACGCTATGTGGATTGCAAATTTGCGTGGGAATGTTGACGACAGATTCAGCTCCAAATTCCCTCTATTTTCCACAGCAAAATCCATTGGCATATAGCTCTTCTTGGAGAGTCAAAACAGGTGGTGTTATCTGTCTCTTTTGGTTTATGGAATTGCATTAAAGTTTCAGCCCTATTTATTCTTTGGGAGCCACATTGTAACTAATAAATATATCTTTGAGAATAGTGTCAACTCTATCTCTTCCCTCCTTGAATCCCAGTGGGAAGACGTACATCTTCAATTGCTGGCCAAAGGCTTTCTATTGATTAGGGATACAAGGAAGTTTGATTCCTCTGCTTATTCTGATTTGATCACAGACGTTTGACTGTATATTCTCATCTCCTGTACATATGTTGTTCACTTTGTACATATTGCTTTCTCTGTAATATATGAAGTATTTTTGCCACAAAAAAGTACCATTTTACATATAATGTTCATCCAGAGTTCACTTTAGATTCTTCACAAGCATGAGAATGTGTTGCTGGGATCAAATTCTTTCATATAAACCATAAATGGCTTGGCTTCAACCATGGTGATGTAAAATCAAGATAGTTGACATCTACAGTCTAGAATGCAGAAGACAGGAAATTACCTGATGCCTGGAGCTCAGCACCAACTTTTGAAGAAGGCTGTCCTACTGGATAGTAATCGTTGTGGAACTCCATCATCTGTTTTCCAACTGTAAGACATTTTGGTTTAGAACACAATTTCATTGCATTGGGATCAATACTACTCTGGCCCTTGTTCGCTTCCAGAGAATCATTCAAATTAACAGACCTGCTTATTTTATCCATACTGTTTGGGTGGAAAGTTTTAGAGGGAATTACGGTATCTTTTACAAGAGAGAAAAAGAAGTCAAAAAGGAAACCAACGGCCACACTTTGCATGTAAGCTGATTTAGGAGTGCCTTCCACGGGAACAATAGACACTTTAAGCATTTGGATTGCTTCCAAAAGAATAGCCGAAGTTATCACCTTACCAACTAAGAATTCCTCCACACTCTTAGCCCTTATGGCATGTCTCACACCCAAAGCACCAAAAGCAAGTCGAACACTCTCTATCATCCAGTTACCCTGAGGTTTATTGGGCGAAATTTGAGCCAAGAATGCAGCATTTACATAGGATACTGCATTACCGAGGGGACGAGGGGCTGCCCTATATGTCTTGAACAGCAATTTGTCATGAGATCCAATACTACCATGGCTCTTAACTTCTTTGACTAGGTGACTAGCTTCATTCCAGTATGGAATGTATACTGATAGTAGTAATGAGCCTGAATCTAGAGGTTTGTCGAGGAATTCCTCCATGGTTAACATGGATTCTATTCTTTCAATTGAAATAATTTTGACTGATGCACCCACTCCCAAGAGAATGGTCACAACATCTGAATCAAATGATAGTTTCTGGGCCATAATTATGTTGCCACCAATACTTGCTGTATTTCTAATGAATCCAGAAGCAACCTTTTTCAGGTGACTGGCGATGCCTTCGAAGACTAAATTTCTGTTATAACCCACCTTACTCTGATCTGAAACGTCGGTGGTAATGTGTTTTCTATCCTCTAAAGCTTCGATAAGCTTGGCAATTGTTACAGCTGCTCCAGCCTCAATCCCAGAATCCTGTCTGTTGATAACCTGTAGCTCCGGGATATTACCGATATCAACAAACACTTTAGGGTTCATTTCCTTGTAGATTCCAGCACTTGTATTTCCTACAACCAGCTTGAGTTCGAGATCTTTACTGCCAGCTTTTCTCAAATTTAAAGTTGTCAAAACATCCTCCAAACTGGATGGTCTGATCCAGAAACGCTCTTCTCCATTAACGTCCTCTTTAGAAGAAAAATTCAATGTTGATTCTCTCGGTACTTCACCATTTTGGCTATTGCAGCTAGGAACTGCACATCCTCTGGCTAGAAACTCCGTCTTTAAAAAATCTGGGAAAGTACAGACTGCAGTTGGGTTGTAGCTAGGCAACTTATTCGGGTCAGCGGGTTCATTCTTTTTCCAAAACGAATTTATACCCAAGTCCTCTAAATCAACCTCTCCTGCAAAACTTTTGCAAACATCAGCAATGGGTCTGTATCCAGTACATCTGCATAAATTGCCTGCAATAGCTTCCTCTGCTACCAATGCTGAAAAATTGGAAAACCCGTGCTTGTGATCGGTTTTTTCTTTAGTTTCAGCTCGGCGAAGAGCAGCAAAGAGAGACATACACATTCCTGGAGTGCAGTATCCGCACTGTGATGCATGAAAACCTGCAATTCTTTTGTGAACAGAATGATATCCATCCCTGCAATTCCCAAGACCTTCAGAAGTTGTAATAGAACCGCCATCTATAGAACCCAACAAGGTCAAGCAGTAACTAATTGAAAATTCTTCTGTCTTCTTTGTTTTAGTATTATATTTTGATAGAAGCACCACACAAGCTCCACAACCACCTGTTATCAATACAAGCAATCAATGCCAAATCTAAAAAGCAACCGTCTCTGTAACATCCAAGGTAAAATAGCTATCAATACAAGCAAACAATGCCAGATATAAAAAGCAAGTCTATGTAACATCTAAGGTGAAATAGAAATGTTTCAGTGAATCACAGCAAGCTACAAAGAATATATAATACTAAAACATATCTCTCTCTCTATATATAGATATATATTTATTTATTTATGATGAACGAATGAGCTTCCCGGTCATACCTTCTCCACAACCCAGCTTAGCTCCTCTGTATTCAGTGTGATAACGAAGATAATCGAGCAGTGTAGTTGCTGGACCGATTTGCGAGAGGTCTACCTCTATTCTCTGCCCATTCAGACCAAAAACAAGGAGATGTTTTGCAGCTGCGGACGCCATTGTAGAGGTCAACGATTTAAGCATGGTAGAAGCTTTGAATCATCTGTATTTAGAGCCGGCTGCATGCAGCAGAACGTCATTTTTTAGTTGTTTAATGAGGTAGTGGGGGTGGGCAGCGTGGACAAATAAATGAGAAGCAGCTACGTCCATGTTTGAAACCCCAATACGACCGAATAACTTTTATTGCTTCTTTCTTGTGCGGCCAAATAACTTTTATCGCTTCTCATTATTTTAACAGCGGGACTGAATTACCTTTGAGACTGAATTACCTTTGACTTTGAAATTGTAGATTTTCGGATAGTAAAATAAATTTGGTATGCTAAATCTTTATTCTAAAAGTTCCATTTTTCATAGGTCAATCTCCTTTATTTGTAAAAGGATTTCGCTTTATTACCAAAAAATAATTAGGGAATGTTTCTAAAATTTTTAAAGAGACTTAAAATTCAAAATTCGTCCTTTCTACAGTAAATATTTTTATGTTTGTTAGAAAATATTATTTCAGTTTAGTTAAGTCTTATTTTAACATTACTATTTATATTTTTATATATGATTTTTTTCTACATCTAATATTATAAAGGAATGGAATGTGGATGTAAATGGTTAAAATTATATTAATTTTTTTTTCCATCTTATATCATAGAAAGGAATGTGGATGCAAATGGCCTCTCCAAAACTATATTGGAGTTGATTCTAGATGTTTTTAAAAGAATAGATTTTGAATGTTTTTATGTTTTTTTGTTTTTTTTTTAATTTTGATTAAATGTTATGTTTTTTTTTATTAATGTATGAATGGTGATTTGTAATCATTGTATGGTTTTTTAGTTATGTTTTTTTAATTGATGAATGAATGGTGAGTGTGATTTTTGTCTTAAAAGAATAGATTTTGAATGTTTTTATGTCTTCTTTTTTAATTTTGATTAAATGTTATGTTTTTCTTTATTAATGTATGAATGGTGATTTGTTCTAGCTATGTTTTTTTTTTATTGATGAATGAATGGTGAGTGTGATTTTTGTCTTCTTCTTTTTTTTTAATGATAGAGGAGAGTGGATCCTTGCTTTTGTTTTTTTTTAATATTATATTTGAGCTTTTTGTAATTGATTTTTTATATGGATAATAAACTTATTATGAACTTTAGCTATATGATATTCTTTTATGAACTCATTTTGAAATGATATTGATATTTTTTTTTCTAAGGAAATATACTCCTGGAAAATCCTTTGAATACTTCCCCTTGATTCATGGATGGTAAGCTCCGTAAACCATCGGCCCTATTACAAGCCTTTGCCCCAAGGAAATCAAAACAGTCGAACCCTGCCAACAACAAACATGATATGATATTTTATGTTTTATTTTATGATGAATTCAATATTGATTATTTGTTAATATAGATATATTTTCAAGAGGAAAGATATGTTCCTAAGCATCAGGCCCACTCACATTGTATAAACAAGCATTAAAGGGAGATTGAGCTCAAAACCAACTATTTGTGGATAAATCATACTTATACATACATCTAGATAATAAATTCTTGATTTATCTCTTGGGCATTGCTTCTCAACTTGCCTCATTTTTGTCATTTTTTTATCTTGCTTCCCCCAATTTTTGTCCAACCAGTTGGGGACTATTAAGATGTTATCAACCATAATTGCTTTACCTCGTTCAAAGAAGCATCAAGGATTGGGTCCTTTCCTTGATTTGAAGAATTTTAACAATGACTTCTCTTTTCCTTCCCAAAATATTCCTCTCATAGTGACACACATAGAGGTAAGATGCCTCTAAAATCTTCATTGTATTAGTGTTTTTGTTGCACCTTGCTAAAGATGAAACAATAAAATTTGTCAATGTAGTGGATGTAAGTTTTGTTTTATGTTCCACCCAATAATAGTCCATCATAGTCCATCTCTAAGTCTTTCCACTCAAAGTACTTCATATTTTTCCCTTTTGGTAGTCTATACTTACACTGCTTTCGAGCATAATGTTGCCACATGTCCATGGTAAAAACATAGTTTTTAGCAAAAGTGTGTTCATAATCTAGAAGTTGTATCCAACTTTTATTACTACTCTCTTACATAATTTGATGAAGAAAACCTTTAATTAAATTTGTACATTAAGATAGTATGTAATGGAGACATAGTTACAAGTTTCAAGACTCAATATGATAAATTTATTCAAATTATTACATTAGGGAGTCTTGCAGAAAAAAAAAAAAAAATCCATACAGCCTCTATAATTTTAAGAAAAAACCGCATACCTTAATTTAACATGTCCATCTCAAAACAAAACTCTAAAATGAAAATATTTTTTTACCATGTAATGAAAAACCATTATATCCTCCAAATCAGGTTACTTTTTTACTAATTTGGAGATTATGTTTATAATATTTTGTGTTGAACTTACAACTATCCCTTTAATTATATTAAGAGAAACAAGATGCACTAAGAGAAACAAGATGCACTTTACATCCAAGTGTGGATGAGATGTATAACATATATGTGTAAGGTTTTATTTTTACTTCAGAGACTAGGTTTATAATATTTTGTGTTAAACTTATAATTACATACAAAACCGATATTACATATTGAAAATTAAAAGTGTTCTTGAAATAACTAATCTAACAAACTAACACAAAACACAAATAACTTGAAAAAACGTTCATAAGTTATTTTACTATTCCACATTGCTTCTCGCCGTAGTGGTGAGTACCATGGCCTTCAATTTCAATTGGAACTTAGTTCTGGTACACTATTTTAGCCTCCCCACCTCAGATTAGAGCTTTTGAGTTCCATGGTTATTTGAAGCCAATGAAAAGTTATCCACCCACTAAGTCAAAACCCAAACCCGTAGTGTGCTAGACTAGCCATTTTGAGTTCCATGGTTATTTGAAGCCAATGAAAAGTTATCCACCCACTAAGTCAAAACCCAAACCCGTAGTGTGCTAGACTAGCCATATGTGTAAGGTTTATAAATAGATATGAAAAATATAATTGAGATTCATAATATAAATTAAAAATTAAAAAGATAATCATTAATTACCATAATGTAAAAGATATATATATTTAATAAATTAAGTATTTTTATTAATATTAATTACATATTGAAAATAAAATATTTATATTAAAAAACAAATAGTTAAATAAAATAAAAATCATAAATATCTTTTTTAAACAATGTTTAAGTAATGAAAGAGTTTTTTAATCTCTTTTGCTTTACTTTAAATAAATCCATTTTTTATTTGTCCAGTTTACTTTTTAATAAAAAAAATTATAATTTTGATAACCAATTTGTTTTTCTTTATGTTTTTATTTTATTTTATTTTTATTAAATCCATTTTCTATGTGTTCCATTTATTTTATGAAAAAACTTGAAAGTTTGACCGAGCTATTTATTACTTTACCCTATGCTTTAAAAAATAATATTTTTATTATTTTATTTTTATTAAATCTATAATATATCATTTTTTATTATTTTAACTTTATTAAATGCATAATTTGTTATAAAAAAAACAAAATTTGAACAAACCAATTGATTCCCCTCACGTTTATTATTGACATATATTTTAATCAATGAATCGCAATCACGTGCTCATGGACCTATATTTTAATCAATGAGTCGCAATCACGTGCTCATGGACCATGGACCTATATTTTAATCAATGAGTCGTATTAACGTGCTCATGGACCTATATTTTTATCAATGAGTCACAATCACGTGCTCATGCTAGATATGTGTCATACTTTTTTTTTTCCAATAAAATTTTTTCTCAAATTTATATAGGGTATAAATTCATTTACAATAAGCTGCAACATGCTGAAAACCATGATCATTGCGTTAACAATGAAATGACCATTACAATCAAAAGCAATAGCAAGAAAAAAGCTGGAAGAAGAAGCAAGCAAAAAGCTTTCAAAGCTGTCAACTATCTACTTTAAGAAGATCAGCCATCATAATTCAAAGATATGTGTCATACTCTATTCCACAAACTTGACCATACCCTTATCTTGCCAACATGGATGGCTATTATGTTCTATTAAGAAACCTTGGCTAATCTCTAATGAATAGTTTGGTTGAACTCCCATGGTGTAGTGGTAGTTAGTTTTTATGGAACGATCTTAATAACATTATTCCACTAATTGATTACATGTAATATGTTTACATATATTTAAAAAAAAAAAAAAAAAAAATTAAAATTTTATAATGGTGATTAATTTTTATTAAAATCAATTAGTTTATTGGATTTTAAGAAGGTAAGAGATTATATAGTTTTCTTTAAAATTGTATTTTTATGGTAAAAAAATATTTAGAGAAGCTTTCTAAGATCATCATAGTTTTGATGACTTAAGAGATTAGGAAGATCTTTATTGTAGCAAATATTTTTAAATTGAAATCTAATAATTTAGGGTTCACTCTAAATACTAACCATGTTGTTGAGTGACCTTGTTTAGTAAAGATTCCAAAATTTCCTATAAAAATGAAAGAATATATATAAAGAGAATAAAACTCTTTATATTTATTTTTTTAAGTTATACTTCTTATTTCATTTTCTTAAAAAACTTTTCACAAAAGCTTGTATGTTTTTCATTGAATACAACTTTTAAATGATATATTTATATAAGCACAAGTTTGAAAATTTAATTAAAATAGGTTTTTCTTTTTTGTTTTATGATTGTAATATATCTTTAATTAAAAAGAAGTTAGGAAAAATGACTTTTGTTAATGGTTAAAATTTTGAATATCTAAAGTTATATATCTATTTTATTTATATTTATTTCTTTATAACCAAAACTTAAAATTAAAAATAAAATATTAGTTATTATAAAAATATCAATAATCTCAAGCTTTACATCAACTTCGAATAAAAAATGAGGATTGCTAAATTAAAATTGAGTAATATAAATTACATAAGAAAATGAATTAAAAAAAAATATATTCAATATAATGTAACTTCAAAAAAATTCAATGCAAATTTCATTTCCTTTTAAAATATCATTTATATAATAATATTATATATATTTATAATAAGTTTAGAATCACAATTTGGTTTATGGAATTTCAATCAAGACAATTAAACTAAGTTTAAAAAATTAGTCGCATTAAAATAAATAATTTCAATTAATATCAAAATTTTAGTTTTATTTAATTTTATTTATTTGAACTTCCTTTATTTAAGTTTTAGAAATAAAATTATTTTAAAAACAAAATTATTTTAAAAATAATAAAAACATGATAATTATTAATTATCATATATGACTTTATAATAAAACTAGGCTACGTTGCTAGCGCAATACGTACCGAAGTTAAAAACTAATTAGAGATACAAGATATAATGTCTTTGTTCAAGTAGATTTCAAGGGTTTTTGACATGTGTATTGAAAGTTACCTAGAATTCTTAACAACTATATTTATAATGTTACCTTTCTATTTCCAAATCTTTCATCCTTTGAGCGACTTTCTCTCACTTGCAGTTTTGGAGTTTTGTTTGCTAAATGAAACATATTCATGGCTTCATGTTAGGCCCTCACGAGAATTGAACCTTGCCTAATGGTGAAAAACTCTTCGCTTTCCATCATTGGATCCAACCCCTTTGGACTTAAAAATTTGAAAGACATGAGGATGGGATTTGATCCACTTATGTGTGCACACGACACGATTTTTCTAAATAACTTTAATTGGTATATTTAGTTAAGATTAATTTTATTTTAGTTTTTTACCTAATATAATTAAGCCAATAAAATTTATTTTTTTTAATTAACTTTTTCCCGTATATTTAGTTACGCTAATTAAATTAAAAATAGTTTGTTTGTTCTTTTGAAAAGATGAACAAACCAAATTAATTTTTTTACTCACGGTTAATTTGTTCTTGGGAAAGATGAGCAAAACAAAATAATTTCCTCACTCGCGGTTATTTCCACTGAATCTGCCATTATAGACATCGGCCCGTCCAGTGGACAGATGCTAACACAGATTGTACGTGATCACCTACATTGGGTACAGAAAGATGTTGCCTGAGTATATAACCATCATTTACATTGGTCACATAAAGACATCGTGAAAAAACATGCCAACATTAAATTATAACGTCAATCCCGAGAAATACGCTCCTTCGATTTGAACAACCAATAAAATATCAAATAAACATTTTTATTTTTTTTAAATAAAAAGGGGTAGAACCTGTAATATTAGTAAAAAAAAGAGTGTACAGTGACTGGTGATGACGCCAGCTGTCCCGCCTGAACAAGAAACCAGGACAGCTGGGTCTCTTGTGCCAGGTGCAGAGCTGTTATCAAAAGATACATTTACACGCCCTGCCCGAGGGAAACCAGGGCTGCAGTGCTAACGAGTTTCAAAAAAGAGATCATATCTAGTCATAAGGAAACTGAACAATCTAACTAAATCGAAACAGCAAAGAAACTTCTAACCAGAGCTCCAGTGGAACTACTTGCTCGTGCTCGTCTGTTTGTGTCCCGACTGACGCCAACCTGCCGGAAGTGAGTACGCCTGCGCGCACGTTGGGCACTGTCGCTTCGGAAGGTTCTTAGAGTGGGCTGCAAAGAGCATATCCAGCCTTTGGTCCATTTTGGCGAGACGAAAAGCTAGGTCATCCAACAGGCTTCAGAGCTCGAAAATGAGTGGTAGGTGCCAGAGTTCAGAGAAGGTGGGCTGGTCCATTCCTCCGCTGTCGTCGGAAGTCCGTGTGTTGAATTCCCTCGCTGCTCGTGTGCTGGAGTCTCCCTCTACTCGGGTTCGTGTCCCTTCTGGCTCTGCCATCCCTGTGGTGTCGTCGGGAGGGGCTTCCTCCTCCACAATGCAGGGTGGGAAGAGGTCGTCCGCGCTAGCGGCGCTGTGGCTTCCCAGGGTGGCTCCAGGCGGTGGCGTGCTTTCCTCTGCTCGCGCAATGGGAGGATGGCTCTGCATAGCCTCCTCTAGGCTAATTTCCTCGACAATTGCCATGGGAGGCGACCAGGGACGTCGTTTGCGTCGGGTGGACGCTAGTGGAAGAGCTCGTTTGAATTTCTGTATGCGCTTGCGCCGGGAATCAGCCCTGTACCAGGCTGCCCCTCTGCGCGATTTTCCTCTGAGCCTGGGCATGGTGGAGACCCCGGGCGGAGTCCTAATAGGTGGAGGTCGGAATTGCAGCTCGGCCTCTCCTTTCTCAGTCTTTGGCGGAGGTCGGAAATGCAGCTCGGACAGAATGAGCGCTGCGAGGGGCCAATGCAGCTCTACCCTATCCATTGCCACGATAAAACACCAAACTGTTATGCTCGCGATTGCCATTAACATTGTGTAGTTAATGCTCTGTCGACTGGTACCTCTCCCGCGCACAAGAGGGCTCATCAACTGAAAGCGACGGATGCAGGCCATGGCCTAATTGATAATCGGAGGGTGCTCGTCGGTTGATGCCATAAATGAGCGTCCCGGAAGCCTCCCACGTGTCTGCTGCTGTGCACATGTCACCCCATCCGAGGATCAAATAAACATTTTTGAATATTTAAAAAAAATAAAATAAATCAATTTTTAATGTATAACTTTACACAAAATACACAATTTATGGTTAAACATAAACTAATCTACGGTAAAAGGCATATCGAACGCTATATACCTACTTCGGCATGTATAATAATGAAACAATATTCATTATTATATGGAAACTAACCCTGACGCTTAAGCGGTTAAGTTGTCATTATGTATTATCATATCATCGATTTATAAATTAAAAAATGATTAACTTTATAATAAAACAATATTGATTCCTATATGAAAACTCACAAAAACATTTAAGTGGTCTTGTGTAATTAAAAAATAATTAACTTTATAATAAAACAATATGCATTCCTATATGAAAAGTGACAATAACATTTAAGTTGTCTTGTGTAATTAAACAATAATTAACTTTTTATATGAAAACTGACAATAACATTTAAAATAATTAACTTTATAATAAAACAATATTCATTCTTATATGAAAACAGAAAATAACATTTAAGTTGTCTTATGTTATCATATAATTAGGTTTTAAATTAAAAATAATTAATTATTTTCAATAAAAAAATTAATCTTGTAATTATTTTTAAATTGATATATTGTTTATAAAAAAATTAGAAATATTTGTATCATACAAATTTTGTTAAGATTTCTAATTTTAAATGATGATGATGATTAACCTTCACTCAGATCAATTAGTTTATCTGAGATTATTTTAATTTCTTTAAAATTGTATTTTTGTGGTAAAAAAGCATTGAGAGAAGTGTTCCAAGATCACCGTAGTTTTGATGATTTAGGAGATTAAGAAGGTCTTTATTGTGGCAAATATTTTTAAATTGAGATCTAATTTGATAATAGGCATAACAATTTAAGAGGAAATGTCTTTCATCTTCAACCCTCTTAGTGTCACAAAGATGACACATTCTTTCATCCCATGGCGTTTCTGGAATTGTCCAACTTCCAGATTCACTATGTAGCTCCTCAGAGTTTGTTTTTATTTTAGCAATGTTGATTTTCTTCTTTGCACTTCTCAAAATTGAGAGGTATTTTTGATCTTCTAAATTAGGGTTGACCACTTCCTTGTAGTATCTTTTTGTAAATAAAAAAGGGTTTAATTCCTCAAAAAACAGTTGTCACTGTACATATCAGTTCAAGATCCTGGGCCTGCCACCTGTTCCGCCAACTGGTGGAAACCGAAACAGGTGGCGCCATTTTTTTCTGGTAGCAAAAAAGGAAAAGCCACCACCTGCTCCGCCAAACAATTGGAAACCGGGGCAGGCGACAGTGGAGCAATGTGACATAACTATCTATGCATGCATCAAAAAGACTGAACATGAAATTTGGACAGAGCATAAAACAAGAAAGTTGAACAATGGTACAAAAAGTCCCTATATTTTGCAAAGGGAGTGCAAAGAGCCTATGAACTTTAAACATTAAAGGAACTATGAAAACTTGCATCTGAAGTGCTTCCGCGAGGAGTGAAGACGTAAGTTTGCGCACAGATTGGGCATCTGTGGTTGCTTTGTGTGCACAAGAAGGCGTCGAATAGCATGTCAAGTCTGCTACTGAGGAGAGTGTGCCTACGGAGTTACTCCGTTGTGTCTCGCCTCATCTCGAAGATGAGCTCCAAGTGCTCTGGCGCCAGGAAGCAAGGTGGGTGTAGCCCTCGGGCCATGGTTGAAGTATGCGGTGGAGGCTCAACCAGTTGGTCTGCCCAGGGAGTTTCTTCTTGGACTATGCAGGTCGCCCCCTCCAAAGTTTTCATTGTAGCGAGTACAGGAAGACTGTTGTTGGTTCAGTTGTGGTGGTCTGGAACCGTGTAGAGGAGGGATTCTGGTGGAACCGTAATTGGTTCCTCTGGAAATTCATCCTCCACATAGGCCGTGGGAGGCGACTTCATCTCCCTATCCCTTTGAATCAGAGTTTTCGAGGAAGCCTGTGCGATCTTTTGAATGTGTCTCTGCCTCGCTACATAGCAATACCAAGAGGGACACCTTTTGGGTCTCCCACTCTCATGAAGCATGGTGAAGATGGAAGGCCAGACGGAACTGAGAAGAAGAGTGTGCAAAACTGGACAATTGAGCAGAGCAGAGCACCAATTTATAAACTGAGCCAAATGAAACAAGCCATAGCCATCCCAGAAGAAATGGAGAAGTACCAGGAAAACTGAGGTGACCTCGCACACACATTTTGTACCTGTCATCACCCCTCTTCCATGGCGCACTGAGAGCGCCATTAAACCTACGCGAGGGAGCAGTCTGCCCTGCCCAAGAGTGCTATTAAGTCTATCTTCCATCCGAGAAATGAAGATTAGGGTGGCGATAGGCCTCATTAATATCCTTGGCTGCATGGTTGTTGTGTTTCCCATCCAAGCTACGTGGCACCCCATCTGAGGAGGGGCAGTCTCTTTGGGATATATCCATACAAAGGCTCAACATCTAATTGAATCATCTCCTCCTTTAAGTCTACTCCCTCATTAGCTAGGAAATCTGCTATCTTATTGGCTTCTCTTTTCACATGTGAGGGGATTAAGATGAGGTTGGGTTGAATTAGGGCTCTAAAGTCCTCCAACAGTCCTAGGAGTCTCCAGCTTGGGGAGACTTTTGAGGGGTGTGAGCCATGGATGATTTTTGAGACAAGTTGGATTGTCACCTGGGAGTCCCCTTCCATGATGAGCTGTTGGATGTTGTGGCTGATTTCTAATTTGATTCCCTTAAAGAGACTCCAAAGTTCTGTTGAATTGTTTGTATTGAGTCCCAAGTAACCTGCAGTGATGTGTAGAATATGCCCCGCACTATCTCGGAGAACTGTGCCAAAACCAGCTGGCCCCAGATTTCCCTTCGAGGAGCCATCGAAATTTAATTTGACAAAGCTAGAAGGGGGAGGGGACCAAGAGAGAGGTATGCAGGAAATTTTGGCTGGAGGAGAGTGGGCCTGGTGGAGGTAATTAGGGAGGTTTAGTTGTCAGACTAAGAAATTGTGACTTTCAGAGGGATTGCAATGCATATCATCTTGTGTCCACGGATCAACTCTGATTGTTTCTTAAACAAGGGTGAGGATCTTTGTCCAAGTAGAGTGGGAGGGAGGAAGTAGAGTGAAAAAATCATTTATTACGCTCTTTCCAGATTTTCCAGACTACGAAGCATGGTAGCAGTTTCCAGATGCGATCTAAGATGGGGTTTTGGTAGGCAATGGTGTCCCAGATTTCAATAGTGTTGATAATGATTACTTTGTTCTTGTTGGAGCGACGCATTATTTATGTTGCCATATCCCAGATTACTTCACTGTGAGCACATTGATTTAAGATGTGCTCCATTGTTTCCTCCTGTTGCCGGCAAAGAAGGCATATCAAAGGTCCCACAAAGCCTCTTTTCCAGAGGTTATCCCAAGTGAGTATGCGATTCTGGAAAATCAACCAGAGAAAAAGGGAGACTTTCGGCCATAATTCAGGATTCTAGATTTTACACCATATGTTCTCTTTAGGTTGCATGTGGTAATTTTCCTGGAGATGGTATGCTTCTTTGATCGAGAAGTTACCTGTTGGTGAGTGTCCCTACCTGAGGATGTTTGGATCTTCAATAATGTGGATCTTTCCTTGTAGGGCACAATCCCTCCAGGGAAGCGTATTGATGTCTTTCGATATGATTAGTTCATGGGGTTGAGTCTTCCATACGCGCCAGAGGTGTTGCAACATGTTTTCATTCCAAAGATCCTTGACATGTAGTGTGTCCCTTGATTTCATTTGTTGGTGAAGGGGGAATTAACTCTTCTATGGAGTGTAGTGGTGGCAATTGCTTCCAGAAGTCTTGCCAGAAAAAAGACCTTTCTCCATTTTGTATCTCTCAAAAAGCATTGTTATCGCACAGTTTTTAGGAAGGGTTTAGGTAGCTTGAGTCAAGGCTTCAAACTCGCGTAACAGGAGCTTCCCCACCCACTGTCACCTCGATGGGGAGCTCTTTCTATTTAGGGTGGAAAATCCCAAGGGAGACGTCCCTAGTAATCTGGGGTTCTGAAGGAGAAGAATCAAGGTTTTAAGGATTCCAAGGTTAAGGATAGGCTTCCCTTCACAGATTACTGCCAATAGAGATAGTCAAGGAGAAAGTCTTCCACTGAATGGCACCTGTTTGCGAGACAAGACAAATAAACTAGAACGTGCTGCAGTGGTTAGTACTTCACAATTT
>ML839319.1:43320-54752 GCA_009831015.1 Picea engelmannii | reverse complement strand
CAAGTTTATAATCCAAAAACTGTTATGATTTCTTTTATGTCTTGTTTGTCCTGTAACTTACTTCAGGAAGCATCACAGCTGATCCTTTGCGAGAAGCTTAAGGGCTAAATGGTGTGAATTTTTTCCTCCAACCAGCTTAAGAATCCATCATACACAGGGCAGACTTGGAGCGTTTCCAGGTTAATTAGTTAGATGTTTATTGCTTTGATTAATTAGTAGTTTAGTTAGATTTATATTAGATCGTTTAATTTCAGTTAGCTTTCTTTTGGTTTCATAAATACAAAAAAGACAAAAATAGATTCTTGGCTGTCTTAGGGAAGCGAACACATGAGTTTTGCAGGTTTTAATTAAATCTGTAATTTGTCCATATTGTATATTTGTGCATAAAGAATGATCATAGCTGATAATTAAGTAGTTGATTTGAGTTATTATAATCATAGTTAGTATCTTGTAAATATATAATAGTTAGTAGTTTATAGTTAGATTAGTATAGTTAAGTTAAGTTTGTTTTTATTAGTTTCTAGTTTCCTCTATTTTAGTTTGATTTCTTTTATTTATTTAGTTAGTTTATTTTAGTTTGTTTTATTAGTTTCTAGTTTCCTTAGTTTAGATTATTTAGCTCAGATCATTTTCTCTTTGGTTTCCTTACGAGACCTTAGAGCGGCCAACAGAGCCGTTAAACTCGTCAGGGTGGTCCATACCAAATGGCTTGGGTTATTTAGACAACCCCAGACCGGTTCCACTCTCCCAGTTGACGGATGGACTGTTTCGCTCGTCAACACTTTCCCATTCCAACAATTTTGCATGGTGCATCATCACCCAAATGAACCTGTCCAAAATCACCTTGAACATAATCTAGAAAATGTTTCCTATGGAGTGTGGCATGAAATGAAGCCCCTAAATATACTACCCAAGACTCAAAAATATTATCTATAGAAAGAATCAAAGCATCTTGTAACACATCACCTGTTACATTTGCTCCCTGATTTCTCTCCTGCTGTCCATCTCTTTGTTTCTTTGGAGCTCTGAAGTCTTTCTTCAGATGTTAGTTCTTCCCACAATTCCAACACTCTATATTTCCAAGTATGGATTTAGATCTGCCCTTCCTAGAATTCCCGCGGTTCCTTGAGCCATTTCCTCTATCCTTTTGTCTTCCCCTTCTCTCCATGTTCAACGCATTACCTGATGTCGCACCTGTGATTTTCTGTCACATTTCCTCACTAAGGATAACGCCAACAACATCATCAAATTTTAAAGGATTTGAACCAGAGACAGGGTCACTTACAACCATGACCAAGCTGTTCCAACTTTTTGGCAATGAGCACAAGATTATAAGATCCCTGACCTCAACATCAAAGTCCACTTTTACAGAACTTAGTTGATTAGTAACCGCATTAAAATCATTTAAATGATCTATAATAGACCCACCTTCTGAAATCTTCATATTAAATAATATCTTCATTAGAAATACCTTATTGGGCGCTGATGGTTTTTCATACAATTTAGCCAATGCATCCATCAAATCCTTCATTGTATTTTCTTTCGAAATATTGAAAGCCACCGATGCTACAAGGCTCCGCCATATCGTTCCTAGAGCCCTTCTGTCAAGAATCTCCCATTCTTCATTCTTCATGGCTGTAGGCTTCTTTGCTACTCCGCCCAATGGTAGGAGTAGATCCTTCTGATATAAATAATCTTCCATCTACATCTTCCATAACTGGTAGTTTTGACCATTAAATTTCTTGACCCTAAAATTTCCATCTTCTTCCATTGCTCCCACTCGAACCAGGAACCCTCCTTTCCTATGAGTTACCTTTCTCTCTGATACCAGTTGTTAGAAAAACAGGACCGTAGAGCAATAAAATAAAACAAATGAAAAAAAAAAAAACACAGAAGATACATAATACAATAGAGACATAGATATACATGGTTCACCCAGTGTGGGCTACGTCCACCAAAGAAATTGCCAGGTCTTTCCTTTATTATTATCCAACAAATGAAGGGATACAACCTACAACAAATCCGTTGTAACTTCCTCTTCTTTCTCTTACAATCTCCTATCTCAAAATACAATATTTGCTATGATACATAGCCGCAATACATTTCCCTCATAAGAGAGGGTTGCCTTCTAGGGAAAAAAACCCTAACATAACTTCTACTGCTAGATCAACGACCTTATAATGAATGGTCCAAATTTATAATGAAATTACAATATAGTTTTACAAGGGGGTAACCCCCCTCTGCACTCCCCCGCGTGGAAGAGTGTACATAATTCTGGGGTGTAAAGTCTTCATGTGGTATAAACACAACTGAAAGCAAGGACCTCTAAATCAGGAAAATAATTAGGCTCCACAACCAACAAATTGGAAGTTTAACTAGTATTTGCTAGCTTTGTTTTCCTCATCTCTTACTTGATTTTGGTGGTTAGATTTTTAGTTGATATAACTTGTTTACTTCAGAAAATATATTTCCATACCGGTGCAAATTTGGGACAAGGTTCCTTTTTCCCCTTTGGTTTAAGGCTTGTATATCAATCATTTGTCTTTTTCTGGGCATGGATAACATTGTCTTGCATGCATATAACTTTTGGAAATAATTATTGTTAGCCTATGGCTTACCTTTACCAATCACTAAATCTAAATTGTCACCTATATTTGTATTATTCATTTAGGATATTAGTAATATATCCTCAAGTGATGACTAATGATTTAGTTAATATTGACTAGCCTAGTCATCATGCATGATTTTAGGATCTAGAGAAAATCTCTCTATGAGGTGGCATCACCCATTGTACAATAAATATGTAACATTGGAGTGAATACAATTAGTGTTGGCTAGTGAGCCTTTTCTGCCATGTTGTTGTTCTTGTTTCTGTTTTATCAATTGGTATCAGATCTTCTTATAGTTCTTAAGGGCCTATTAATTTTGAGAACCATGGTGGTGATCCATGGAAGGTGAATTTGTTTAAAACATGCAATTGAAGGCTTATCACTATGATGTTGGAGATCTAAAGTAATGGATTGGTGCCTTGCTCCTAGTCAAATGCTCAGATATGAATATTTTGTGCATAGATCTGATCTATGATTTGGAAAGCCAACGACTTGGATCTGCCCGAAAACCAGAAATTGGACAATTTGCAGACCCATTTTTCACGGAGTGACCTCTATGTGTTTCCAGCTGACTTCCAAAGCCGAAGTAGAATTATCACAACTGCAGATCTGTTAGGTCAAGGCGATTGTGGGACGTACATGCCATAACCACAACAACAATGGGTACGACATAGTTTTTGTTTTAATCCATATAGATTGAATATCATTGTTCTACTGGTAGTTCTAGTTTTTTGTTTTCAATATAGAATTCTTCATTATATCAAGTATGAATATGGGTTATGGTTGACTTTAGTAATTCATTAGTTATGGTTTTCACTCTTTTGGATCCTTGACCAACTTCTGAAATGGCTCCTCATTGACCCAAAAACATATCTAGACATATTATCATTGAAGTGTGAAAAGGAAGGTTAGACTTCTCATATTTTTGAAGATACTCGATGATCTGCAAAGATAAATGATGGGAGATGGAAAGTCTATTTGAATGCTTCATGGTTTTGGTCTCTAAAATCCCATGCCATAAAATATTCTACAGATCTGCACTATATTTGCACCACAAATTATGAACAAGCGACCCAGCCAGATCACACCCTCCTCTATCCATTGTGGCAACTTTAGATCTGCCCACATTGATATCCAATGATTCAATCAAATTGACCTGCACACGCAAAATATAAAATTCAATACACAACATCCAAGAATAAAATCCATGCCATGCTTGTCTCAGTAATAAATAGATCTGCATACAATTTCCAGTGAAATGATTTGATTTGGAGTTTTCCCAGTGGCCACCAGAATCAAACCCGCTATCGTCTTCTCATGGATTTATTTCAACCTACCTCAAAAATAAATTTGGCTTGCAAATTCATGACCTGCATCAGAAATATAATCTGAATGAGTGATCTAGTGACCTGCATATAATGAATTTGATTACTTCCCCAATCTGAGCATAGGCGAGCCTGCTACGAGTATGAGGAGTCATTCGTCCACCTCGTTGGGGATATGTCTTCAAAGCATTCCATCAAAAGATAGCACATGAGGTTTCATCTACATAGAGGAGGTCGTTGCTGCGTGGATTTGATTGTTGTTGTGTTGTTGATGAGTTGTGCACGTATTCAAGTGCTTCCACGTGAAGGATCTGCTGATGGAGCACTGTCAAAACTCTACGCTATCGATGCCTCTCACTTTGCTGCCATGTTGTTCATTGCATATACTCATATGAAGGACGTAGGTTGCTAAGATGTGATTTATTAGACCATCCATCGGTGTTTAGTAAAGTCATTCTGGAGAGTTGTCATTTGAGATTTGAGGGACAAATGCATTTACGTTATGTTTACAGAATTTTCATATGAAAATCATTGTATCTCTATCTGTTATCCATACATCCAGTAAATGAAATTATTTTCTATGAAGTAATCACTATGAGAAGTTTCCACTCTGCATTGGCTTCAGAAAATTGCACAGAGATCCAACCAGTTAATCAAACTGAAGGGCGTGAGGCACACGAAAACGATCGTCATTCAATAGTTTCATTGCAGTCATAAAAGGAGATCGGTTCACGATTCTGTTTAAGATCAACACAATCCTGTGTACAATCTCTCATCCACTACTACATCATTTTCAGTGCCACATACTGGGAAATTGTCCAGAAAACTCGTGTCAGAGTTTCCAGCCAGCAAAAACGGATCTGTTGATTAACTATGAAGTTTCTCAGATCGTGTGAAAAATCTATTATCCTCAGATCGCCCACAATATTGTTCTTCTTTTTGTGGGTCTTAATGTTTGTCAATCCGATTCCTGAAAGCCTTCCAATGCTAACCTTCATATCTATTCTTCTCCTATAGCAGACTTAGATGAGCTCGTGGATCGTAGCTGCAAAACGATTTCAAAAATATTTTTTTAAGGACATCTCAATTACTGCTCTACACTTCTGAGATTCATCTCGACACCTTGATTATCCATCTGCGCCTGTTAAAAAATGTGGAGCCTGGTCTTTGAGATCCGATCAAGACACGTGATCAATGCTCCTATTCAAGAAGCTCTATGATCCGAACGCCACACACATTTTCATCGAACTTGAGCCCAAAGCCTGATAGTCCGTTGATTAATTCTCCCACGATGCAATGAAATTTCCAAATGTTGTACTCGAGCTGTGCCTCCAAAATAAGGATGAATTGATGTTGTATGGTGTATATTTCCCACCATCATGCTACAGTTGGAATAAAAATCCAAGGCTAAATGAATGCATTATGGTGAATATTTGTTTGTTGCGATTGCAGATTATGTTCAATGTAGATAGTTCGTGTGAGAAGTTTTACAAATGAGCAATGGCCGAAAAATGAAACGGAGACGAAGTCGATCTTGGGGTGCTACAGATGGTGGAACATGCTTGGATAGAGATAACACTGCACCTCACCATGTGAATGGAAATGATCAGGCCACTGAGATGATCATGACTTCCTGTGAAAGATATGCAAGTGGAGTTTGATATCAGCCAAACCAATTCAGTTGTCCATGCAGCTAGAAACTTGACAAATTCTTGATGGAGGATGTCAATGAGGATGACTGGTATTTCTGTTTATATTATCGAGGGCACATGAAGTAGATATTGAGATTTAGAAACTTCTCTTAACCAAATAAATTTAAGTGGAAGACGTGGCTCCATGTTCTATGATATCAGTATTCAAGTAAAATAATTGTTGTATTAAAAATTCTTGTGGGTTGATAGATTTGATGTTGCAGTGGCATATTATAGATTTGTCAAAGGTTTAAAAGATTTTGGAGAAGAAACCATGTTTCTCTTTTGTAAAACAAAAGGAATTTTAAACCCATGTTTTGCCTATGAAGACTTATATGCAAAATGCTAGTAGGCTTAGTGCTTGCCCAAGTTTGTAAAAAGGAGTTATCGGGTTCTTCTTATAAGTTGAATTGGGAAGTGAACACCATTGAAGGATTATATTTGTATTGTGATCATAAAACAGATACTCATAATAAAATTGAAGTCTTTTTCTCTGTGTCCTAGATCCACTCAAAATTGAATAAGGGGATCTTAGGTACACTTTGTGTTGTGTGTGATGGTAAGATTTTTATGGAATATTTATGTCATTATGTTTAGTGTTGACATAATCATACTTGCAATTCATCATTCAACACAAAAAAGATGAAGTTCAAGCTCAAATTTATGTCATTCAAGCATATGTGAATAACATTCTCAAGCATTCAAGTCGTCAACTACATCAGTAATGGACAAATCAAAGTTTTCGAACTCAACACATCATGGAGCATTTGAAGTTAAATTGTAACTTGCAAACAATGCTTGTTGTAAGATTACTTAATCAGGATTTATTGTAACTTGCAAATTGTCCTTTTGTAAGTTTACTTGTCTTTTTGAAATCAAGTTGAGTTGAATTGAATTTGTCATAAGATGCATTTTCGGCTGAGCCCGACACCCTTGAGTCATTTTGAATCATAATTGACAAGGATGAGTACTTGAAACTCAAATCATTGTAATACTTTTGGATGCATTTTCGGTGGTAACCGACATCCTCAACTTCTTGGAAGAAAGTAAGAAGAGTACAAGTGAGTGTGAAACAAAATCAAACGAGCTTGAAGTTCAAGCAAGTGATTCAAGTGAGCGAGTTGCATATAAGCCATCTTTTGTCGAGTCAAATTGTAATAAGGATCTACCGGCACAAGGAGACCTCATTTAGTGTTTTGAAATGGCTCAAAATCTAGAATTATTAGAGTTACTGAACACTCTAATAAACACCACTGAAGACAACATAGTGATATTTAAAAAAACAACTCTTCAATCAGTGCTAACTTGTTTGCAAGTGACGCAAGCTAAAGTTAGACTTCTTCAGTCTCTATCCTAACTATTGAATGATGAGTTGACTGATCTAAAAAATAAACAACCAGTGAAGTGTTCTAAACTAGTTTTTGTTTAGCACAATCCTCTCTATGATGATGATGATGATGCTTTTGATCAACAGTCAGTGAAGAAACAACACAGTGATACGACTTTAGAATCAATTTCAGACGAAGTTGAATATATTCATGAACCTACATTTCAAGAGTTTTCTTTTGATTTCAGTGAAGAAAACCTTCCAATGATGCATGAACATGCAGTAAATCCGCTTCCACAGATTTCAAAGCAACAGGTTCATAATACTCTTTCCAAGCACATCATCAAACCTTGGGAAGAAAAATTCTACAACAAGAATAGAACAGGACTTGGATATGACAAGGAAGTTACTTTTCATATTCCTGATTATTCCAGACCAATCAAGTTCCAAAATGATGGATTCCTTCAAGAAGCTTCAACTTCACTTATTCCAGTTCAACATCAGAATGATAAGTGTCAACATTGTAATTGAGTTGGTCACAAGCAGAATCAGTGTTTTGATCTCCATCCTTGCCAGCATTGTGGTAAGAATAACCATTCTTTAGACAGATGTTCAACACTGAAGAAACCTGGAAGATTGAAAATTCACTATGAGTGGATTGATCCTTGGAAATGGTCATAAAAAACCAAGCGATTATGTAAGTCTTACTGTAGAATTTGTTATCACTCCAAGAAACTCCTTAGGGTTGTAGGCTAAGGATGCTTGGTAACTTAAAAATAATGATTTTTTATGTTTGGGACAATGGGGTCTTCAATGATTTGTATAAGAAACAAGTCATCACACATCTAAAGATACAGTGCTTTCAGTAAACAATAACCAGATCAAATAATTGAAAGAGAGAATGGAGAATACTATTCTTAATTTGCCAATACAAGTGAAAGTAGGGCCTAATACAAGACAACAAGGAATCCTTTAATTTCAATCCTATGAGTTCAACAAAGAGGTAACAGTCTTTATGAACTAATATAAACTGGAATTAAATTACAGAGAATGAAAGATGAGCAATTTTGGTATTGCAAACGAAAAGAAACTCCACTTTATTTCTACAAAAAGAGTCTAAACAATAGCATGAAAATGTCTCCCAGTTTGAACCCTTGGTTCATATCAAAAATAGGCATTTATAGCCTCTTAAAAACAGTTTCACAGATCCTAAAAACATGGATCTGTATTTAATAAAAATAATTCAATTCTATCTAAACAACTTGAAAATAAAGTGTTAATCACTAAACTTAGAACTCGAAATGTCTTGAATCTCCAAAATTCACCATCTTCATCCTTCAGCTCCTGGTATTTGCAATGTGGTGAAGAATAGCAGGACACCTGTCTTGACAGTTGGATCTGCCAACGTTCATGGGCGATTTTTGAGGAAATGGTTTTGCATGTGTTACCAAAATTCTCTCGAACCTCTGATGCTGAACCATTTGCATGCGATCTGATAGCCCATTGATACACTGGAGCTCCTTCAAAACCTATTTGGAATGAACTGTCCTATCCTTGGCTTCAAAAATTACTTTTCCAGCTTTCAACAACTAACTCGTTTAATTTTTCACGGGATAGTTGTTGAAAGCCTTCACTTTCCACAGCTAACGGGTCATAAAATATAGCTTTTCACTGGTGAAAGCCCTGATTGCGCTCAAAATGAGTTTTCACCTCCAAAATTTCGATTTCAACAAAATTTAGTGTGTTCCCGATTTCTCACCTTGCACATTAACGACGACTTGAGCGAGAACCTTCAGATCTGGATGAGATTTTTGCCTCTGTTTTTGTTTTAACCTTCTTATATGCCTTTTAAGGCGTTTGGCAAGCCACCATAGGCTATTGTAATATTTGGTGAGTTTTTTCTTTCTTTTCTTCTCTTTAACACTTTCTCTAGCCAATCTCTCAAATGCAGTATTGGTTTTTTCAAAGTTTTCAGACAACTTCCTATACCTTTCTTTAATTACCCTTTCTAAAACCTCTTGCTGGGAAATTACCTCCTTCAGATGCTTGATCTTCTGAGACTTCTTTGATTTGGATATTTTTGATGTTTCTCCCTCTTCTGTATGAGTGAAGGTCTCATAGTTTTGTGCACACTCAGTGGTCTGTTCAGGATTCTCAGTGACAGGGCATTGATCTTGCTGCTCTGATTTTGAATCTGAATAGGGAAAGTTTAATATATTCTTCCTTATACTCTGATCTATAGGACGCTCTGTGATTTGCTCTGTGGTTTGATCTATGGTCTGCTCAAAGTTTAACCTTTTATTCGACCCGTGGGGCTTCACTCCAGAAATTCTGTCTTCTGGAGGTCCTGGCAGGGTTCTTCTTTTTCTTGAACTACTTCGAGGAGAAGACTGTTTCTTTGAAGTTTTCCCTGGTTCATTTTCCAGCTGGGTCTGTGTTTCAAAACCTTCCCAGAATAAAAAATGATCCCAGCTCCTTCCCTGTTGTTTCAATTCCTCCAGGATGATTAATTTTATGAGGCCGAAGTGACATAGAGTACTTTTTATGCTCAAGGGTTGATCCCTAATCTTCTTGCAAACCTTAGTCAAACTTTTATGTAGGAAAAAAGGTAAATTAATGGGATTCTTTCCTATGAAATGGTCCAAGAGTTTGATGTGATACATAATAACTTTATCATACCTGCCCTCTAAAGTAATATATAATTGAATTCCTTTGAACAACTCCTTCCATTCTTCTTCTAGATAGGAAACCAGCATACCTTTTTTCCATGCCTTGTTCTTGTATCCCTCTTTCAAATAAGCTCTGAAATCCAAATTTTTGGGAGCAGTGGTTTTAAACCATCTCTGACCGGTTCTTGGTAGGCTTGTTGCTGCAGCAATAGCAGCTTCATCCACTCTAATTTCCATGGACCCAACATGAGCTTTGTTCCCATTGAAAGTCTTGGCAAAATATTTTGCCGTAGATTGGTGGCAACCAATTTGCAATCTTTGAACGAACCCAATACACCCTGCATTTGAAAAATGTCTCTAGACTTCGGGGTGTGTCTGTAAAAAGGACAGGCTATCTAGCTCTCTCTTGAGTAGAGCACCACTGCATTTTCTCACCATTCTATAGCTCGAAGATCTCGACAATTTGTAACCCCTGCAACTGTTGGTTGAGCCGAGGTTTTGTGTTGTTGAAAGCACTTCGGGAGTCGACTATGTTTTAAAACATTTGAAACTTTGACAGACCTCTGCGAACAGGGTATGATATGGAAACAACGAATTTATTTGATGCTTATTAGGTTGGCAGTACATCCTCTGTACCCACACCACTGAATTCGAGCTTGACATCCCTGATGCCATGATTATGGAGCGTGATTTTTTGAGCCGAATTCGCATCACAATCCTATTCTGACGTGCAGAATTGAGTTTCCATCATTACCCACTCTCATCAGCGCATGATTTGTATTTTCCTGACGTGGGATGATCATATCATCATTGCCTTTAGACGTGGATATCACGCACGTGATTCCCGCTTTCTTCAACCAACGGCCTGTGGAAAACGCCTCTATTAGCTGTTCATACTTGCCGCTTTCACCAGCGCATGACGCTATGGAAAACCCCCGTTAGCTGTTGAAAGTCTTCACTTTCCTCAGTGCCTGACCTTTTAAGAACTGCTTCTTAGTTGCAGAAAGTTTTGACTTTCACCAGTGCATAACCTTGTAAAAACCGCTCCATAGCTGCGGAAACTATGCACTTTCAATAGCGCACGACCCGCGAAACTGATTTTTGGACATTTTGAAATTCACCACTCTCAACAGTGCATAGACTTATGAGAAGCACTCCTTAGCTTCTGAAAGTCACAACTTTCCACATCTAACACTCAACTTTTGGACACACGTTAGCTGTTGAAAGTGAATTATGCAAATTTTGAAAAAAAGACTTTATTTTTCATATTATTTTCTAAGACAAAAACCAAAACCTAAGTTTTGCAACTATAGAAACTCAAAAATGACTTGAGGACACTACCGATAGCCAAGCTATCCACCACAAAACTTGACCAAAAGGACGGTTTCATTTTGGGAGTTAACATTTGGCTCCAACTGGGATGGTCATCTCCCTGTGAGGTGACCAAGAACCTAGCTAGACTCAGTAGCCTTATTACAACTTGAAACAGAAAAATTGAAAAATAGTTGCTAGTACCATTGGGCATGGAGTTATTTGAATGATAGAAATAAAGAATACAGAACAAGAAAATATGTACAAGAAGAACTTGGCTTCAAAAGAAGCCTCATGAGAAATAGATCTTCAGGAAGTGCCCATTGAAAGGCCCCCCTGATACTGGCTCGCCTGAAAGAGTTTGGAGAACAAAGGTATTGTTCTGCTGCACCGCTGTTATGACAAAAGGACATGTCCAAAGAGCCTCAAATTTTCCGTGTTTCCCCTTCTCCTGCCTTGCTGCATCCCACTTTAAGACCAAATCCCCTGTTTTGAAGACA
>ML839318.1:26139-39553 GCA_009831015.1 Picea engelmannii | reverse complement strand
CATTCGTACCATTAGAGAAACCCAAAATGACCATACCTTATGAAAAATGAAATTTTATAAATATGAATTGATTTGAAAAACTCATTTACCATTTCATTCGCAAGGATTTTGTGGAGTGTTGGAGAATCTCAATTGGAGCAAAAATTGTTCTTCTCGCTGCCAGAGCTACGATTGATCATTTCGCACACCATTCGAACCAGGTAGGTGTTCATTCTTTTCTCTTTCAATTGTATGGTTCCAAGTTGATCTTTATAGCATTATTAATTTAAAACACAAGGCCCTAGGTCACCCCTTTTTGAACCAAAACGACCTCTTTTTAAAAGTAAATAAAATGGGGTAAATTATTCACAAAAATGTATTGGGAAAGGACTGTTAGGATGCCCACACCCTAACAATTGATTAGATCGACCATTTTAACCAAAGAAATTTACAAAAACCCCCCTCATGGGCCCACGCACCCCCTCAAATTGTTTTACATTTTTTACCATGTTTTAATCATTGTTTAGTAAATATTTAAGGGTGTGGTGGTTAAAAATGATGATTGGCTACCTTTAGATGTCACAGGCATTTGATTTCATGTTTTAAAATGCTTTTTGAAAATCGCCGAAATCACAAAAACGTGGGGAATGATGAAAATTTTGAATTTTTGTTTTGTAAGTGTATTCGGCAATCATGATTGAGTGGAAAGAGCAGGAACACGAGATGGATGATATAGCCACTCTACGGAGTCCCTGTATGCGGGCCACTTTGAGGGCCTGTGGTTTGCTCAAGTTTTTCAAGCTGCAAAAAATGAAAAGCGAGGTTCTACTGCTTGAGCACATGATCGGTCTTTGGGACGTCACGGAACAGGGATTCCATATTGGTACACAACTCCTAACCATCGAGTTGGAGGATGTGTATTTTCTGACCGGCCTCCCAAAAGGAGGGGTCCCTATAGCTTTTACAGGGCAGAGGGCATTACCTGAGCAGGTGGACATGTATCTGGCACGTCACTGTGTTCCAGGGGCGAGGTTGGTAGGGGGCAGGATCCCTATCAAAGATATACGAGATCTGCCTCTTCGATCTATCTTGTTTTCTATCACTAGCGCGACTGGTAGCACTAGTGCTCATTTGGCTTCGAGATCACAGGTGGCCTATGGTGTTTAGTGTTTAGAGACAACATTGTTCAATTGGAGTCCTGCGTTCCTTCAAAATGTGAAGGAACAAATTTATCGGTGTAGGAACGACCAAAAACAATTTGGCTACGGCTCTTTCTTAGTCTCTTTTTTCTTAGAGCGCATCCCTCAGATGCAGCCTCAGATCGCACTGGCAGTACGACCAGTGGATGAGCCTCGAATGGAGAGGTGGACTAGCTTGTCTCCGAGGTTAGTTTCGGAGTCAGAGTTCTGTTTTACTGGTGATTTCTTTGCCTGGTTGAGGCAGCAGTACCTCTGGATCGAGGACTTCCCATATGTTGATGTAGACTTCCACGAGAGTATGGATTTGATTTTGCTCGAGGGGGAAGATTGGGATGAGTCAGGTAAGAGACTAAGCCATACCTTGTCTAGTTTTGTTTTTTAATTTTTTGATGTATATGTATTTTTTTGGGTATGTAAGAGAGACTTAACAGATGTTTTTTGTCTTTGATGTGCAGACAAGGGAGCAGTGTGCCCAATGGATGTACCAGTACCAGGATGTCGTGGCGGTGTCCCAGTTGTATCAGTCCCAGTAGTACCGGTGGCGGGCCTCCGGGAGGTTGAGAGGAACCTCCAGGGCCTTACGATGGGTATCCCTCCTCTACGGAGGGGGGATGTACCTTTGCATCTGCAGCGACACACTGTAGGGGTGCCAGAGAATATCAATTCTCTATTGAGGCGTGTAGTACGTGTAGTAGTATGCTATTCACGGCACAACGTAGTGCGGGGAGATTAGAGTTTCCCTGAGATCATGTTTTTGTATTCCTTGTCTGGCGATGTTGTATGGGTGGATGGACCCAATATTTTGTTCTCTTACAAACTTTTTGATGTAATGTAAACATTTTAGTCACGCCATATATATATATATATATATATATATATATATATATATATATACAGTTTCGAGTTTTTGTGATGCCGATGGTTTATACATGATGATGTTTGTGATGTGTTTTAATTTACATGTAATGTACAGTTCTTGCTTTCCTTGAATCTTATCTGTGGGATAAATACCGATCCATGATATAATTAGCTAACGAATCTGAAACACTATTAAGTTCTCTTGGAATGTGTCTATATTCAATGTAATCAAACATTCGTTCGAGACGACGAACTTGCAAGTGTAGACGTAGCAAGATAGGACTACGAATAGCGTATATGCGGTTGAGTTGATAAACCACGAGTTGGGAGTCTAAGTAAATAATGATACGAGAGATGCCTAGGGAGGAGGATTGGATTAACAATCCAATGACAACGTGATATTTTTCCATATTGTTGGTTGCTGGTCCTAAACAGATGCCTCCTGAACTCACCACCTCGTCAAACTGATAAATAACCCATGTTGCCGAGGCAATGTTCCAGGTATGTCGGCTGGTGCCATCCATGAACCCAAAAAATATAGGAAAGGCAGACATCATCTGTGCATGAAAACACAGGCACAGTCATGAGTGGAAACAGTAAAGACTCAAGCACGCGAAAGAAAAGGCACACCAAACTAAAAATACAATAATGTACAAAGTACAGATGCTAGGTGATCTAGGCATAGTACTTTTCAAGGTAAAGCCCGTTTCGGGGCTCTCCCAGGGAAATTCCATCATGATCTACTAGTTCATAAGCATCTCTGTGTAAAACATGTTTCACGATGTAAGGACCGTGCCACATAGGTTCTAACTTTCCTGTTCCTAATTTATCGTGTGCTTGGTCATAAACAAGGACTAAGTCTCCTTCTGCAAAGGCTCGAGGTTGGATGGATTTTTCATATTGAATCTTAATTCATTTCTGATGTGCCTCATTAACGAGAGAAGCATCACAGCGTGTTTTGTCTAGCTTGGATAGGTACAAGAATCGTTCTTCTTCCGCAGAAGTATGGGGCAGGAGTTCTACTTTCAATTTAAGTGATGAAATTTTGCACTCGATTGGTAAGATGGATTCAATGCCATAGACCAACTGGAAAGGAGTGAATCGAGTTGAGGTTTTCACAGACGTGCGATAGGCCCAGAGAGCGGAAAACAGTTGTAAATGCCATGATGTCTTGTTTTCCCCTACCATGCGTTGGATCATGGTTTTTAGGACTTTGTTGATAGCTTCAACTTGCCCGTTTGCTTGAGGGTAGTAAGGGGATGAGTTTTCGTGGAGAAAACCCAATTTGACGTGTAATTCGCTCATCATCTAGTTTTTGAAGTGTGCACCATGGTCAGTGACAATGGCATGTGGTACACCAAAACGAGTAATGATGTGGTTGAAGAGGAATAGAGCTGCAGTACGGCCGTCGTTCAGGAAGGTAGGCATAGCCTCAGCCCATTTTGTGAAATAATCGACGGTGACGATGATGTAACCATGCCCCCCGGCTGAGGTAGGCTTACACTACATGAAATCAATACCCCATTTGGAAAAGGGGCTGATGGCAATAATGGGATGCAGCACAGTAGGGTGGGTGCGTCCCTTCTTGTTGAAGATTTGGTAGGGTGGGCATTTTTTGACGGCCTCGATGTAATCTTTGAAAATCGAGGGCCAAAAGTAGCCGGCACGTAGGATTTTTTGGGCTGTGGCCATCCCGGAAAGGTGACCGCCACAAGCGCCAATATGACAATCGTTCAGAATGCGTTTAGCTTCTTTGTGAATCAGACATCGCTAAAGAATGGTGTCAATGCCACGATGATACAAAGTATCACTGAGGACGAGATAACGGCGAGAGTGGTGACAGATGCATCGACGCTCTTCTCGAGAGATGTTGGGCTGAAAACGTTGAGTTTGAAGGTAGAGGAGAATGTATCCATACCAAGGGTCAGAGGTGCTGATGAGGAAGAGAGACTCATCAGGAAGAGGGCCTCTAGGTTCAATGTTTTCATCGACACTTGGGAGAGCACAGATGAGCTCGGAAAACACCAGGGATTTCTTGGCTTTGGCCTTTGTAAACTCGAGATCGAATTCTTGAAGAATAACAATCCATTTCGAATATTTTCCCCCAAGTACTTGACGTGTTAAGACGTGGTACATGGGGTTGGAGTCTGCGATTACCATGGTGGTGCGTAATAGTATGTAGTGGTAGAATCGTTGAACAACAATGATAGCTGCCATAGCCAGTTTCTCGACATGCAAATATTTGAGTTCAGGTCCGGATAAACTCTTGCTCAGATAATAAATCACGTGTTCTTCGCCGTTAGCGTCTTCTTGAACCAACACCATCGCAATGGTGGAAGTAGAAGCGGCCAAGTAAAGGATATAATCCTTTGTATATTCGGGAGGATTTAACAAAGGAGCATGGGTCAAAGCGTTCTTGAGAGTGTCGAATGACCATTGGGCAATGTCATCCCAGATGAAAGGGACGTTCTTTTGCAGTAGCCGCATAAATCCTTTTGTGATCTCGACGTAATTGCAGATGAAATGACAGAGAAAGTTTGCTTTGCCTTGCAAACTTTGAAGTTGGGTTAAGTTGGTGGGTGGGGGTAAGGCTAGAATGGCCTTGATCTTCAAGGGATCCACCCTGATCCCATCTTTGGAGACGATGAAACCGAGGATTCGTTCGGATTCGATAGCGAAGATGCATTTATGTGGGTTCAGACGAATACGATAGAAACGACATCGAAGGAAAATTGCCTGAAAGTGACCAATATGATCGGGTCGGTTGGATGAATGGGCGGGTAAATCATCGAGGTAAGGTTCCGTGATATGTTTGATGTCGTGGAAAGCGTACGACATGGCTCGCTGGAAAGTAGCACCAGAATTTTTAAGGCCAAAAGGTAGCTTTCGATAAGCGAAAGTTCCCTAAGGGCAGATGAAGGTTGTCTTATGTTGGTCAGTAGGTAAGATTTCGATCTGGTTGTATCCAGAAAAGCCATCCATGAAAGAGAAGATCACGCTTCCGCGCAATTATCGATGATTTGATCGATAAAAGGTGTAGGGTAGTTGTCTTTGGGACAAGGTTTGTTGAGATTGCGATAATCTATGCAGACACGGATGGTCCCTTGTTTCTTGGCAACCGAAACGAGGTTAGAGACCCATTATGTCAAAGGGACGAGGTAGATAAAGCCAGATTTTAGAAGTTTTTCAACTTCTGCCTTTATAGCTACCAGTTTCTTGGGGTGAACCGAGCGGAGTTTTTGTCGAATCGGTTTTGCGTCAGGGTAAGTCTTGATTTCGTGTATGACGATGGAAGGGTCAATCCCTGGCATTTCTTCGTAGCTCCATGCGAAGACATCGCGGAATTCCTTGAACAAAGCAGTGTAAGAAACCACTTCATCGGGCGTGCAATTAGCACCAAGATTAATGTTTTCCACGACACCTTCTTTGACTAAAATGTCAATTGTGATTGTGGTAGAGATGTTACCCATGTTTCCCTCAGAGAAAGTATCTTGGATGAGGATAGGGGATTTTGGAGCATTGGTAACATCGGGGGGGAAGACAGATTGTATGTCTTGCATTTCTTCCAAAGGCGGAAGAAAAGAGGATCGATGGTGGTTGTCGTCCCAGGGAAAATCGTCAATGCTAAGCATTTCCATGATAGATTCGTCCGAAGGAAAAATGTGGGAAATGTAATCAACGACAGATGATAGGGAATGAAACCACAAGGGCACCGAGTAAGTGTCGGGTGCCAATGAATGTGAAGTGTTCGAAGAGGGAGAGGCAGATTGAATAGCTACGTATGCGGCCTTGGTTGGGCTGAGTGGCATGGTGTCACTGAGTCCATCAAATTCCAAAGGACTAGGAACAATCCAAGGGTCAGATGATTCCAAGGATTGATAGGGAAAAGTCAAAATCATATTGATGGCGTCAATATGAGGTGTAGTAGGTGGAAGTGGTGTAGGGAAAGTACCCATGAGGCTAGAATCTTTCAATAAGCCAACACCAATGCTTTCATACGTAACTAAGTGATCTCCCAAAAAAGGAATGTTGTTGGTGGCAGGGATGCGGGCGTCGGGTGTACAGAAATCAAGTTGATCGATGGTGACAATTTTTCCTTGATGAGGGAATTGTACACATCAAAACACCGATGAGGCGACAACGGTCATAGTGTAGAACCAACTTCTTCCGAGTAATAGGTTGTAATCAAGGGGAGCATCGACCACTTCGACATCAACGGTAACAATTTTACCACCCAATTGAACGACGAGGGATTGTAATAATCCGTGAGGATGGAAACCTCGTCCATCGAAAGCGTGTAACATCATGGGGGATTTTTTAACAGCAGGTGATTTCAAACCTTTCCAACAGGATAGAGACATGACACAGGTGGAGGCTCCCTCATCCAGAATGGTTTGATGGATTTGTTGATTATGAACAACAACATCGATTTGGAAAGCTAGCTATGGGAGAGTCGCGGTTGATGGTCGTCCAGATTAAACGTGATGTAGTTGGATGACTCAGGATTGAAAGCACCGATAGCAGCTAAGAGTGTCCTACGTTGGTTAGGACAGTGTTGTAACACTTCCAATGCAGACATGGCACATGGAGATTGGGCCAAATCTTCGACAATATTGTAATTTTGGGCAGCCCGTGAATTAGGATTGAAAGTGGATTTTGGGATGGTGCTCTTAGGAGGGCGTAAGATGGAGTCAAAAGAGGGTTTCTCAATCTGAAGTGGCCCAGATGGAGGGCTAACAGATGGAGGATTAACGACAGATGGCAAAGGATCTGGTGAAGAACCATTAGTAGTCTTCGACTTGTCGAGTTTAACTGGTGTGTCGTATGTCACAGAACGAGTGGTTAGATTAACCCTGTTAAACATGTAAATATGTGCGCTTGTTGAGGCCTCATCATGGGGTTGGTTGGAACTGCCCCCCGGCGTGGGGGTTTGTGCAACCAAATATTGTTGTTGCAGAAAAGGCTGAGTGAGCACAGCGGGTTGCGAATTTCCCTTAAAAATTTTAGCCACTTCATCGCGATGTGGGCAGTCTCGAGTGTAGTGATCGTCACCGCAAATGAGACATGGGAATTTTGGTTTTTGCTGTGGTTGTTTTCCGGCATCAGGGGTTTGTGGTTGGGTCTTGGGTTGTTCATTGTTATTGTTCTTCTTAATTTTGTTTTTCTCTTTCCTCTTGCCCCCGGGTTGTTGTGAAGGGGTTGATTGGACCACATTCACATCAAAGACCTGAGGTTGGGTGGGGGTAGAAGAGGGTGCAGTCAAACTGGGGGCGGTCATGGAAGCGGGCCGCTGGATTGTTCCAGTAGACTGAGTAGTAGATTGAGTTTTGACGAAGCTAATAACTCCATCCGCATGCGAAGCAGTCGATGGTTTGGATGGATCGTTATTGGGACGGGTAGCGTTCAGTATCAACTCATACAGAGTACCGGATTGTGAATAGACTAAGTCTAAGTACTGAGCTCGAGCGATGGCTTCTTCCTCAGTGACCATGCCGCCCATGGCAACATCACGAGCGATCTTCGGTAGTAATGATTTTGTGAACCATTCCGCTAATAATTGGTCAGGGATGACCGCTTTGATTAGCCTTCGTCATCTTCTCCATTCATAAATATGATCGGAGATGTGTATGGAAGTTGTCTGACAAAGGGAGGTTAATAGTTCAGTACCCGTCTCGTATCGGATGGGCAGTTGGAAGTGTGTGAGGAAGGACATGGCGAGGGAGTTGAAATCGTAAAAAGATGCGCATGGTAATTCGATATACCATTTTGCTGCGGAACCCGTAAGTGTCCGTTGGAAAATATGTAAATGAATAGAATCTTCTATGAGGGAGTTGGATGAGCACCACAGATGGAAGGTCATCACGTGGTTGTTCGGGTCTTCTCCGGATTTTCCGTCGAATTTTGGGATATCAGAAGGGAGATTTGCTAGAATAGCTGGCCAAAAGAAGGAATGATGAATGGGATCATTCGTTAATCGAGACAAATCTGGGAGGTCCAGGGTGGCTAGAAAAGGTAGTTGTCGGTTAACCTGTGGGTAATGCTGGTGCGGCAGAGGAACACCAGTGGGGCCCGATACTAAGTTATGTGGATAATTATAACTCGTGGGCCCTCTCATGTAAGGTTGGTTTTGACTAAGGTACATAGGATTTGAAGTGTTTTGAGAAGTATGCATGAGCGGAGGATAACCAGATGGGTTTTGAGGGTTATGGGTTGGGTTGGGAATTTTTCCATAAGGAGGTTGTTGCGGAGTCAGGGAATTTTGTCCTGTCGGGAAGTGTGGGTTTCCTAAGAAAGGAACGTTCCATGGGTTAGATGTGGTAGGCACAATTGGTCTCGTGGAGGCATGCAAATTTCCTTGAAAAGGGATGCTCCATGGATTGGGTGCAATGGACACATTTTGTCCTTGAGGTTGATGGTGGACTCCAACTTGAGGTTTCCCCTAGCATGAGGGTGCCCCCCGAATGAAATTTGTCCTCCGGTGGGAGGATGCCCCCCAGTTTGAGGTAGAGTTCCCGGGATTTGAGGGCCAGACGTAAAAGATTGACCAGTGTTGTCGATTGGGTTAGAACCACCAAGGACAGTCCCTCCGGGTTGCTGGATAGGTATGGAACTTCCTGGTATGATTTGAGCAGTGGTTTGGGCAATGGTAGTGGCATATGTGTTCAGTGCCCTAAATCCAAAAGGGAGATTCGGTCTTGGTGTTACAGGTGTGCCAATCAGTGCTTGATTAACTACCGCATTACCGACAGGAATGGTCGGAATGTGCGGGGCCATTGTCGAATGGGTTGTCTGGAGGGGAATGGTAGGTCTCAGGCCAACGGATGTTACGTTCGGACCAACGGGTGGTGTGCTCGGAGCAACGGTTGGTGTGGCCGTAAAAGTGGTAGTACCAGTGAAGTGATTTGGGGGTATAGTGTAGGAGAAAGGTACGTCAGCGCCTTCCCCCATTCCATAAAGATCTCATACCAAGCGTGGTAGACTCCGAACAATGTTCTTAGTCCAAAAAGGGTCGTTGGGTAAAGGGTTTTGAGGAGACCCAGCCGGGGCGTCAGAAGGGTTTATGACAACAAATTCTCTAGTGGAATTTAGGTGGAGGATTTGTCATTCATATCCCTTCGGAATGCGATAAGCTTCTAGGGATTCCGAGACAATTCTAAAATTCTCCAAAGGGATGGGAAATTCTTCCTGAGAGGTTGTAGTGTTTTGAACCTCGCTCTGTTGAGGAGATTGCTCTGTAGAATGAGGGGGTAAAGGGGTGTCTCCTTCCATATTTTCTGGAGGAAGTCCCTGTAGCCTCCGCGAGCATCATGGAGGGTCAATGTTGGTGGAAGAAAAGAGTCGACGAAAGAAATCTATGGCCAACTAGCGAAAAGAGACAGCACACGCTAAAGAATCTAAGAATCACAACCAAGAAAACAGGACCTTCTTTTGATGACCGTACTAGTTGGTGATGAAATCCAACATCGCGTGACCAAGTCTAGAAGGGGTGGGGATAGGGTGGAACAGTTACAATGGTGACCTGCTTAACGGACTTACGCCTTGGTGCAAGCTTCCACACAGTAATTGTGGATTTACCCTCCAAGGAGCCCGAGTGAGTTTGACCAATGTCTGCTCCAGGTACAGTGAGACTTCCCGTCACCGTCACCTTGTGTAAGAACCTAAAGATTATGGCCACTAAGGTCACCAATTCACAGTCAGCCCCTGGGCGAGAATAGTCGGCAGTTCGATCCAAAGGTACGGGCAGGGTATCAAGCCCGAAACCAACTAAGAAGCTTCCACGCAGTAATTGTGGATTTACCTCAAGGTGATCCCCATAATACGATCCGACCACCACAATCAATTAAACCACGGAGGGTTAGTCCCTGTAGTTTACCCGAATGCAACCTCGTGCGTAACCCCTGTGTGAGAGGGGGATCCCAAGCAGACTTATACGATAACTAGATTTACTCTCCCTAACTCAGGATACTAATGTTTGTTTTGACAACTTTGGAGAGTTATGCTCACAGCCTAATCCAAAGTACTACACCTATTCTACTGTTGGTGGAGGATCCTAGCAAAGAAAAAGTTCTAGATAAGTTTTAATTAGCGTTGATTTTTATCGTTGTTCTTTACGCAAAGGGGTGCATGGAAGTGAAACGAATGGAATTATGACTCAGACCCAAAGAATGCATCAAACATGATAAACAGTCATTTCCTTTCAATAAACATCTAGCTAAGGGAGAGAGAGAGTTATTTCACTAACAAGCACAACTACGGAATGCTCTCAAACAATTCTCTTCTCAATCAAATCCTGATGTGATGCAAAAACTTTCAAATGCCTTCTAATATGCACAATCAATCATGAAGATATCTTCAATTGTTTGTGTATGGATGACGATCAATACAATACAATGCTTATCTTTGCTAATTATCTTCTTGGTATGAATTAAAACCAAACTAGCATAAGAAAAAGTCACAAATAATACACCCTTCGTAGCAATCAAAACGAAAAACGAAAGAAAACAAACAATCAAAGAAAAAACAAACTTCACACCCAAAAGCGAGATTTGAAGAACAATGACCTCGACTGAAATCAAGATATAGAGGTCTGTAGACCTTTTATAACCTTCACCAGGGTTTTTGTTCAATTGAAGAGAAGAGAAAAGCAATGCATAGGTTCCAAGCTTTACTCAACAGAAAAACTCAATGAAAAATGGTGAAGAAGGCTACAAGATCCGATCAACAAGGTATCTATTCTTCAAAAAGATAGATGTCAAGGCTGAAAAGGAAGAAAAATTGACTCACTAGATCACTCAGCAAAGGAGCCACAGAGGCAAACCCTGAAAAACACAGTTGTGGAGGGTTTTTTGGCCAAAAGGGGGCTGGCGCTCTGTTGCCAAAGGAAAAGAGTGTTATAGCACTCAGTGTAAGGCTATTAGAAGCATCAGTGTTCTAATAACACTAGGTTAGGGGCGCCAAGGTCTAAAAGTCCCAGGAATGTCAAAAATTTTCAAAAATTGAGATATGAGCTTGATAAGTATGCTGAATGTGACAAGGTAAGGAGCCAATCATCTCATGAAACTAATCAAAGAGGGGTGAACCAGGTCTGAAACAATCAAGTCACAGAACAAGGTCAATGAGGAGAAAAATCCAAACAAGAGGTTTCGGTTCGAGGCTATCTCCCCAGCGGAGTCACCAGTTTCTGTTGTAGGAAAATCTCCTTGCGGATAGGTAGATCACCTCTAAGGCTTGACCTTAACCCTAGACAGAAAAATTCTTAAGATGGACACTGACTTCCTTTCAAATCTATCTAAACTAATGCATGAGAATGGGAGGATAAAAAAAGTACCTTTTAATCGACGTTTGTCCCTGCACGCTCCGAGTTGCTCTCCAATCCTTTTGCTCCTCGCTGAGGTCTGTGGAAAAAACAAGATACGAGCACTTACTACTCTATTGACATTAGCTTGAAAATAGATCTATCAATAAATGATAAGTTCATGTGACATCGAACACAAACTAGAAAGAAACAGTCCAAGCGTGTCATATTAATGAGAATAACGACAACAATACTTACAATCGTAGATGTGAATGCGACAACTTCATCAAGTCCTCTTCGTCTAACCCTTGCCTGAAAGATCCACAAGCTGGATAACAGCAGCTTCACTGATCACTCCCCTTTGGCTGACTGTTAGTTTCCTCCAATATCATAAGTTTCATATGTTCAATTCTTCCTCCCCTTTCCACCATCATAGAGCCTGTTTATATAAGTTGGGAAGGGGTTAACCTCTTGAGTTATGTTTAAGACCAGTTGGGAAGCTTCTCCTTGGATCAAGGATATTTTGATGAAACCAAGAATTCAAGCACAACTGCCTCCTAATATCGAATGATCCTCCCCTTATTCTCCTCAATGGGCTAACAATTGACCCAGAATAGGGAGTGCTCCCTCAAAATGGGCATCAAAGCGTTGTAGCGCTCCTGGTGAGCCTTGGGAAAGCGCCAGCGCTCTCAAGATGAGAAGCGCTCCTCCAGAAGGGTCTGAGGGGCGTTATAATGCTCCTTGAATCATGGCAGAGGAGCACCAATGCTTCTGCAGCTGTAGTAGGGGAGCGTTCCCCCTCCAAACCAATGTTTCAGGGTCTCTTTCAGGTGTCAAGAGCTATTTGATTCCAGTAAACTAGTTTTCCTCTTCCAACTCAGTCATGTGAGGTGTTATAAGTGCCTTATTAGTGTCATTATCCTGGCATCATGTCTAAACATCATTTGTGACACTAGTGGCCAACTTGCGACACTTGCAAAAGTCATAGGGAATATGCGACACTTACGACGATTGATAGGGACAATGCAACACTTATCAATTTTGACGTGTAACAGCCACTACAGCTCGCGTACACTCACAAAATATCGCGAAATGTGGAAATTTGCATAGGATACTAGTTTCTGGGCCATTACTTAACCATTTGAATGCCCATATCTAGTCACCCCAACCATTTCTATCCCTTTTGGCCTTTAAAAGAAGGGGTTTGTGTCCCATTGCAAGGAGAAGCACAATAGCAAAGAAACTCTGCCCATTTTATCAATCCCCCTTTGCCCCAATTGTAAAGCCTTTAACATTTCCCTAAGAGAGAACTCAAGAGGAGAAGAATACGTGGAAGCAGTTGGTGCATGGTGAAGAGAATACCAGGACCAAGTTCGAGGAGTAATGTCCATCTCATTTTGTAAGTGACTTTAGTGACATTAATAGGAAAAAGTTATTTTTTCGTCCCCCAAATGATGTCTTAAACTTATATGATTTGTTTACATTTCTTGTTTATGATGTCTAACCCACTATTCCATATGTAGAATGCATGCTTGTAGTTTCTTGTTTGTCTTTTGATGAAATGTAGGTCAGCCTTGGGAGGAGATTTGCAGTTAGGAAACAACCAAGCGCAAAGGGATTGACACCAGATGAAAAGTTTAAGGTAGGCCTACTGGATCCCTCTCTCTTGTATTTTATGTATGAATGTGGGGTAATGTTGGGATAGTGATAAAAAGTAGGAGACTTTAGACGGTTATCTCTGCCTACACTTTAGGCCCTTTGTGTAGCCCGTAGAGGGTTTTTCCCGCTATAGAAAGCATCAAATGTGGAATACGAGTTTCTATTTCCTATTTTGGATCCAACAACAACAATGAAAATGAAAACATTCCACCATCAACATTACCAAATTTCCATAGAATGGTAAATGAGGATATTCAAGCTTTATGAGGACCTTGAAGTTTTATGGTAAAATTGGAAGGACTATATTTTTTTGACTAATTATTTTTATGAAGTATATGTCTAATTTACTCTTTTCAAATGAAGTATTCATACTTTGGAAATTTTTCATAATGAAAGGGTTGAATGAATATATACACTTTTGATG